>JAAAKR030061915.1:29230-63631 GCA_010014985.3 Delias pasithoe
CTTTTTTATGATGGTATGATAATATTTTATAATATTTGATTAGGACATGCATTCGCGTCTCTTCTTTTCTATGATAAACGTTTACGTTATCACCCAGCCCTTTAAATGATTATAAAAATGTAAAGTAGGTTTAGTTAAGCTAATAAGCTAAAAAAAATCACCTGTGGAGTTATTAAAATTGAATAGTTTATGGTGAATTTGACAAACGAAATATATTTACGGTACCCCAAGATTTAGAGATTATTTTCATAATAAAAAGTAATAACACCTATTTTTATAAATGAATTTTAAAGTTGGGTTGTTTTTGTTTTATTAAATTACGGGAACCGGCAAAATATTTAAGAAATGAAATAAAATTAATTTAATCGAAGATTTAAAATTACGCGTTGGTGTACCGAGGTCTGCTCTAGTAAATCCTATTGATGTTTCATGCCTTGAATGGAGGGAATTGCCTTCTTTGCATATCTGAATGCACTCAAATTGATAGTCATTTGAAAAAGTACATTTTTGTTATTTATATACCACTTTTCACTATTATCAAAAATATTTTTTTTTTTTATATTTCTGACGTTACCATACAAAACTGTGTTGTATGTGTCCTTATAAGTGAAATCGAGTTGACCACGATAAAAACAGTTTATTTTTAATATATTTATACAAATAATGGAAATGATATCAGAACAAAACGATTTGGAGATCCTAAAGAAAATGGAAGACGAACATTTACGTTTGCAGAGACAGGTTCACACTTCTATTTGTAGAGTATACAATTAAATGAAATTATATTTATCAACGCATGCCTCAAACTTATTTGTCAATGGTTTTGGAGACGTGTTGATATGTAGTTCTACCAATTAACTTGATTGATAATAAACCAGTATTTAATACAGATAAAGGTATAAAATTACATTCTTTCTGTATTACATGGATATTAATGTTAATATACCAAATATTCAGGTCAGAATGATACAAGTGGACCGACAAAATCGGATAATGGGCGTTCATCCGAAATTTCGAAGACAGGATCAACTGCTAAGAATCCTTAAGACAGATTATAACAATTTACGTACCAACTTAAAGGTTATTTAAACATTCTTACTTTTGTTATATTTATAATACAATGATAATCATAAAAAAATGAAGTTCATATGAAAATATTATCAAAAACTAGTCCTACACAACATAAATTAATAAATAGAAGTAGCGAAAAATACATTCAACTTCACTGATAAACCGTGTTTTCACGAGTCATTACAATTCTTGTACTATAACTTCTTAATTAATAATATATCATACAAAATAATTCTTCAGTGACCTTAGCAGTTCAACATTTTTATATGATAAAAGTAAATTTAATGTTTTAAATGGTGATAAATAAGTTATATAGTTAAATTTCACGTAATTTTGTTATTCAGATTGCAAGATCTGGTGCTCATAAGAAGAATGACAAAAGGATGAAGTATAACTTGGAAAGGGCAATCTTAACTCACACAAAAACTGACCAAGAGTGCCAAGGTACTATATGTAAAATTACTTGATACCCGCTATTTTTTATTTAATTACCGGCGAACTATTAGATGAATATAGTTACAGAAATAGTTCGGTTTATATTTATGCAAATAATTTCTGCTGTCTTTTATAAGGCAATATAAAGGGATATGTTTAGAGTAATGTTTCGCAATTCCCTTTACGGCGTAGGGCCTTCCCAATTAATTAACCATATAATCCCGATGAATAACATTTGAAATATATAGAAAGTGGATAAAAGCCTTTGTTATTTATTTTATTTTAGCAATTCTAAGTGAAGTTGGTTCTAAATGTTGGTTCTATAGCATTTATCGCTGGAAATTTTCTGAGGAGCCGTTTGGGCCAATACGTGCAGCTGAATATAATCATCCATTCCAAACTAAAACGGCTTTGACACCATTAAAAACGAACGTACTTCCCTAACACACCGGCAACCTTTTGCTCATTTACCTTCGTTTTCATATAAATGTTTTAGTGGATCTGTCAGAACTCACCTGACTTACAACTAGTAACATTGGCATGACCTACAAGATAAAAGTGTTAACAGATTTTAGTCAACATATATGAAAATTGTTTTTCATCTTCAACATAGATAAGCAGTTATCCGGTTGCACGTCTGCATTTCCATTAACTCACTAGCCCAGAACTCATCTCTCGGGAATTCTGTTTATTAAAGCTAAGGCACTTTTAGGTGAAGGCCACCCTTTCACGAAAATATGCGTGCCAGTTTCGCATTTTAGTAACGCTCTTTTCAAGTTTTATTTGTAAAAAAATATATATGTACTATAATTCACAAAACTCAGTGTGTTAATTGTAATAATTTGATATAACTTAATTAATATTAACTAAATATAACTATCAAAATTTTTGTTTTTATATTCCATACTTGTACCATTAGTGAGCTATGAACAATAGTCAAAATTACCTATTTCACTATAGCCACTAACAATAAATAAAATAAATAAATGAAGTTCGTTGTCGTCATACCACAACATGACTTTATTTGTGAAGTCTAGAAGAGTATGTTGTTTTTTATAGCATTAATTTATTCAAATTTCAGAAGGAATATTTCTTATGGTGCAAATGGATGAGTTGTTACAACGAAAAAAGAAGCGTTTGCTACGATTAAAAAAAGTTTTCAATGTTAATAATGGTCAGGTGAGGTTACGGACGTAATAAAACAATTGTGATTTGTTTATTTTCTAATACTAATTAGCTATTTCTATCATTGATTTTCAATTAATTAATCGTTATAAATATTTACAATTTCTTAGAGATCATTTTTGTTTCATGAACTGCGGCTAAATATATTCAAATAGTACAAAATTTCCAGCTAGAACTCACAATCTAATTAAATTAATTACTGATTTTACAACTATTATGTTAGCTACTATTTTGACCCAACATATAAACATATCAATTACAAATTAATGGGATCAATGCTTCGATCAGGATGGGTTTTAATTAATAAGACCATTATGTTTTCGTTTTTTTACATTAAAAACATTAATATGATTTTACTTTCATATTTCTATTATTATGGACATTTATTTAGTTGTCTAACATGTTTTAGATAGAAGAACGTCGCCTTCTTAGCGAAAATCGTCTAACATCAACTGAGAACAGATTAGAAGCAGCTACGTTACGCTTCAACGCAGTCCAAAGTGAAAACAAGAAAATCCGAGAGGAGATCGAACACATGCTCAAAGACCGGTACCACTCAATATTTTATTTACAAACAGCCAATGCATATACAGTTTATTATAAATAGAACATTAGTATCATTTATGTATGTAGTTATCTATATGTTACCTATATAATGTAGACAACAGAATCCTATAATACAGGGAATAGACACATTTATAGACCATCACAGAATGCGAGCGTGAAACAGTACTTGTACATATTATGTTTCGCTGAGTGAGGGAAGATATCGGAGGCCTATGAAATTTTTATTTTTTTTATGAAAACGGTGGCATACGAGCAGGAGACTCAACTAGGATAAGCGGTCCTCTGTCCTTGCATAACCGCGCGGTTGCGTTGCCGTCCTTTTATGAATAGATGTTTTTTTTTTTTAGGTCGTATTGGTTTGAAAATAACTCTACAGGCAACTGATTCCACGGAAGATTGGTCCGCGGCACAAGATGCCTCTAAAAACGCTCAGGTGTGGCACGATGAAACATCGAGTGCATTAAAAGCCGGCCAGGCAACTACAGCGCGGATTGTGACTCTTACGACATAGGACATCCGTGTCCTTAATTGCCCGCTATACAATAACAAACATGGCGATAGTACATGGGTCTTCGCTTATATCTAACGTAAAAATATTAGACTACAGACTAATTTTTTCAGAGCAATATTCAATGAGGCGTGGACAAAAATGCTGAATGCTCTAAAACGAGGGAAAAAGTTCCTTACCGACCTTTTCGAGTCCTCGACTCTTGCATACGATCAAAGAGATGAGTGGTGCGCGAAGCTGCGTTCTATTCAAGAGAAGGGAAATCTGGATCAGATGGTACAAGTCCAGGTACCTACTTGAGTTTACAAAAATCCATATATATAATTTACCATAAAAGGATTTAATTATAGAGTTAATATTTTTAAAAATATGCAGTTACAGTTGGAATCTTATTAAAATAATTATTAAAATTTAAAATCGGTACTTATTTAAAAGCCACAGAGTTAATAAAAAAGAACATATGTGTCATTCTAAATCCACTACGATGGAACAAACTAATTCGAGCAGGTCAATTTAAAACTTCAATCTAATGTAATTATACACACATTGTAGCGTGCCTCACGATAATTTTGTGATTTTGAATTTTGAAATATTTCCCTATATCTCTATCATCAATCATAACGTTTGATGATCGGCGATATGCTTCATCAGTTTGCGAGTCTACACATGGTTTGTGGCATATATTTTTTTTATTGCAGTGTAATTAAAAAAATATATAACTGTTATAGACTATAATTTTCATTTTCTCTTGAGCTAAAATTAACACATTACAAATTACCCAAGATATAAATATTGTGATACAAACAATAACTTTATTAAGGGACTACTTATTTACTTACTATAAATATGTATTTTTTAATTCGTTTAAGGTAGTTTAGAAAAAAATTGTCCTCATCAATTTGTTTATATTATCAGGAAATGCGTGATCTACAAAAAGCTTTCGATCACGAGATGAAGCTCTACCATTTTCTAGCAAGAAAGGGCGTTATGCGTATTAACCAGAAGCAAGAAGAGAGAGAAGAAGAGATGAAGCGTAAAGAAGAAGAGGATTTGAAAAGCGAATTTGATAAACATGTTAAAATAATTGACGATATTACAGTGAGTATTTTATCACATGGCTTTATTCCAAAATAAATAATCAGAATCATCATCAGCATCTCAGCCGTAAGACGTCCACTGCTGGATATATGCCTCCCTTTTAATAATATTTAGTAAATATTCTCGATATAGATTATTTGTTAGTGAATAAATTAGCTAGTGTTATATTTTTAAAATTATTTATTATCAAGTTGTTTATAACCTAAATACTGTCTTATCCAATAAACAAACGTCACTAAACTAATTACTGACGTATATTTGTTCTTTCAATTAATTTTTCTTCTATACACACTGGGAGAGAAAAGAGCAGGCTCACCTAGGTTAAGCGGTCCGCCAATGCTGGGCCTTGAGGTAGTAATGTCTTTTTCATCTGATCTCGCCATATTTATCTATGGAACATTTCAATTAAAATTCACATATATATGCTTTTACGTCCTTCTAATTGAGATCAATTAAGATAATATATAGTATACTAGTGGACCCGGCAGATGTCGCCCTGCCCGGTACGTAACCCACTGGGTCCAATTATGTACCCTCAGCTATCCACGGGCCCACTAACCCCGATAAAAAGATACATTAAAAGCATTACCCTCCATTTTTGTATTCGGATAAAAAGTATCCTTCTCCTGACTCTAAAATACCTCCCTGCCAATTTTCAGGTAAATCGGTTCAGCCGTTCTTGAGTTATAAGTGGAGTAACTAACACGACTTTCTTTTATATATATAAATGTATACTAAAACACTTATTTTGGAAAATGAATAACTATTTTGTATATTTTCATTTTCTTATTAAATTTATACTAGATGTTGAAAGTTTATGTTTCAATAGGCTTATGCAAAAGAAGATGATGTGAACAAGATAATAGAAGAGTTCAAAAGAGTTGAACAAGAAAACCTATCTATATACAAACTCCTAACCGATTTCTGTGCCGAAAACGAAGTACTCAGCCGGGATCTAAAGAAGTTACAGACGGACATTGGTGAAATTTACTTCTAACATAAATATTATCTTTTGCTTCTTTATGGGGGATATAATTATTATTATATATATATATATATATCTATAGGTACGGACTTTTTCAATTCTAAAACCTTATTTTTTAATATAGTTCTAATGTAAAAATAAACTATAATAACACAATAATACATAAGAATGGTTTTTTTAGAGGACAGACGGGACTGGAATGAGATGATGGCCGAAAAGAGGGAAAAGAAAGTGGAAGAGTTAAGAAAGAAGTTAGAAGAACAGAGATTGATAAGGACAAAGAAGCAAACTATATATAACGAAAGAATGGAAATATTGAACAACACTATGGAAAGAGTACGGGAGATATTTAAGTTAGTATAAATTATACTAAAACATATCATACTATGATTATAAACTAGAAAGTTGTTGTAAAAATGGATGGAAAGAAGCATGTTTGTAACTTTTTCACGCAAAACCTACTGGACGTATTTTAATTTAATTTTTCTATAATAATATATAGCTATAACGTCATTGTATAAATTGGCCAAAATATAATAAAAATGTCACGTAAGTCGGATGCGGTAGGTGGCATACCGGGCACTAGGATTTATTCTAAGTGAATCAAGCGGTAGAGGCCTGTGAGGATCTGTGGTGCTTCCCTTGGGAAACACGCGTGATAATGTAAATAAATAATAAGCTCAGACAAAGAACTACCAGGCCAAATATATAAAAAAATCAAGTACAAATTAGTTGGATGTCAAATTGAAAATGATTATATGTTAAAACTGGCAAATAAACCACGGTTAATTATTTTTCCAAATACAATTTAAGTATTTTCAAAGTATTGAATACATTTCAATAAAGTTTAACCACCGCTATTGAAATGTGACCTATCAAACCAGAATTTTTATCAACGTTGAAAATTCGCCTACTTAAGAAATTTTATTAGAATTTATCAAAAACTTCAAACAATTGTCAAATGCAATGTAACAATATTATCTACTGAGCCACAAATCATAGATGAACATCACGTCAGCATTATGCATGATCGCATTAAGACCTCATTAGTGACGTCACTCACCGCTGACGCGACGTCATCACAACAATTAATTAATTATTCTCGACTTATTAATTGATTCCAATTGTAATCAGATTATTTGGCTTCTGGAAGATGAAAGTTACGGCTGATTTAAATAATTTACTTGACTTCGTTGTTCAGTGTACGACTAACAAATGCCTTTCTTGCTTTGATAGTAGAAGGTAGGATACGTTTTGCAGTTAAATCTATGGCTCCTAGAGTATTAGGCTGTCAGTAAATGTTGTTAGCCTGTTTGAAATTAACAAATACATGTATACTCGTATTTACTTAAATAGTATAAAAATATGAATTTAAAACTTCCCGTGGGAAAGCCATGCTGTAGCATATGCTGATGCACAAATTCGGCCGGCTCGTCTGAAGTGATAAAACAGGCTCACAGAATACTCAGTATAAAACGGTACTTATACTGTTTGGTTGAGTGAGTGATCATGTAGGAGGCCCTTGAAATAATGCCGAAAAAGCCGGAAACACAACCACAGCGCCGTTTGTAGCGCTGTTGACCACGGGCGGCGATGTTCTTTTACCATTTAGGAGACCCACCTGCTCCGCTGTCCGTTATACCTTAAGAAAATACAAAGAATAATTTCTGGCAGTCGTTTAGTTTTATATACGAAATTTTATTTTCATTTAACTTTTTCCAAAAATTCAACCAAGAAAGATTATAGTTTTAGTTATTTTTCCGAAAAGCTCTGATTTAATAATACATAAAGGATATATCAAAAATATAAATAAGAAAGCACTTTTATATCTTCTTTTGAATGTTTCTCAGTTAAGTTTTATAAATTGAAAACTAAAACATGTGCTTATGTTGTAGAATAATATATGTTTAGACCGTAGAGCTAGGATAAAAAGCAATTTATCTATAGTGCCTCGTGCCGGGACATATCCCATTTTAATTATTTTGTAGTCCACTAAGGTTATTGTAGAAGCAATTTAGTGTCAGGTAATCGTTTAATCTACACAACCGAAGGCAGGATCACTCTACCTGAACTACATTTAGCTTGAATGTAACGCAATCCTATTTTGAAAGGCCAAATAAACTATTTCATATATGAATATTTTAAGTAATAAACTACTTAAATATAATATAGTAGTGCTAAAGTGTAAAATGAAAACTTTTCTAAAACCAACCAACCATCCTGATACTAGATACTTTATGTCACACAATAAACTAATATTTATATTAGTTAAAAATTATTATAGCTATTTCATTTTTGTATTTAATGATTTATAGAGAATTCAAATAAAAAAAGGGTTGTCTTATATACTTATAGGTAAACAAACTTTTCTTAGTTACGTAACATGTTTTTACTACTAATTCTTTTCTGTCGTAAACTTAACCATTAAAACTAAGATTTAACAGGGCTTCTGCCAACATCTAACATTGAAATAAAATAGTTCTACAGATTTACAGAAGTGACGGAGCCAAAGAACGCCCCTTTGGTCAAAAACGAGTGATTTATTCATCTAAGGCCTTTATTATTGTTTATTTCTATCTTACATACGTAATAATGAAAATAAAATAAATTCTATATTCACAATAAAATTAAGAGTCATTGTAAATATAACTACTAATATTTTCCATTTAAACGTTGGACGTCACATCAGTGTCATAATATGACGTTTATTTCATTCTTTACTTCAGAAGGCCAATAGTACGTGTAACGAACGTTAGGCTTATTGTAAGCATTTTTTGCCTAAGGTGAGTACAGAGAACTTTATGTATCTATATCGATCGATTGCAAATATAATCTAATAATGTTTGATGCTTTAACTTATTTGTATAATTTACTAAACGATAAGAATGTAGGTACAATATAGAAAAGCATTTTTCTCTATCAGTCGTTTAGTTGTGCAATCTTTATTCCGAACACCTGGACAAGTCCTTTGCAGTAAATGCACTTATTTTACTTCGTTATCTAAGAGGAAGGTTAATCGTTCAAGACTATGTAGCCGGACAGAATACCGATTATTAGTGACTTATTTAAATGCCCATGATAAAAATATTGTCCTCTTCTTTGTTACAAATTTCTTATTTGTTTTTAACATAAGACTATTAGCTAGCAGCTCTATGTTATTCTTAAGTAAATATAATCTTAAGAAATAGCAGTCGTAATCACGGGAATGTCACTAATTACCGCAGCCATTCGCTAAATAAGAAAAATGAAACATCGTAGGTTTCTATTGTGATTTAAAACAAATAGCGTGTCGTTTATATTCACTGCGTTGTCTTAGCCTGCTTTTGAGATAAACTATATATTTAGTTATATATAGTTGGGATAGCACAGATCTACCTAGGTATTTTGCAATTTCACATGCTTATAATTAAATCATTTCCAGTGTGTTGGAATGCAGCCTAGAGCCATTTGTCAATCTTCTAGGCGACAAGGAGCCTTCTTTGCATAGACTAGACCTAACTTTCCGTCTCATCGCTGAGAAAATTAAGGATTATATACAAATTACATATTATTATGTACGTTAGTAATATTAAATGAAATGTATTAATTACTAGTATGATACCATAGAGACGGGTAGCCTTATTATTTTCATGTTATGACATGTTGTTCTTGAAAGAATTATAGCGTGGTAATTAAAAGAAGTGTAATTAAATTAGGCGAAACAAAACCTATGTTATAAATGCCGGTACTGTTTCAGGAGAGACACATGGTCAAAAAAGGAGATAAGACTTCCTCCCGCCTTAAGACATACACAGTACATCCTCAACCACCGAGCTACTGTCAAGCTCTGCCCATTAATCTTCTAGTACCAGCTAATCCTTGTCCGGCGTAAGTTTTAACTTTCACAGACTAACCGTGAAACGTGCATGTTTTATTTTTACTAATACCATTAATCTTCTTTTATGTCAAAAACGATTAGTATCAGGTGCTAAACTACCTTACTTTATTTCCAACTTTAGAGATTGGAATATGATCTATGTTGATTTTAAAATCCAAATACTAAACGTCTGTATTTATAGTTTCACCGTATCTATTCTTGTATGCCATCGGTTATTCATTTCTATAGCATAAAACACTGCTGGCTGATAAACAAAAACAGGTTCGTGTGGTATTAGAATCATAGAGTTGATTAATTTGATATTTTAAGTAGCATTATATAAATAGTTACATTCGATTTGTACATTTATATGAATTAAACGACAAGTAATAAATTTCAGCTGTGTTGAAGCTCGCTGGCTCTCTAGAGTCACTGAGACCCTTGAAATGCCATTCAATAAGGAAATGGCCCTAGCGGCTCTACAAGAGTTGGCTGAAGACCCTGCCTTTGAAAGAAGTGATAGAGTTCATCAGCTCACAGAGTGCAGAGTTCCACAGAGTAGAAATATTTTGGCAAGACGATATTTGCAGTACTCGTAAAGATGGCAGATAAATATACTTAAACTATTTGAAAGACCAAGAGAATATAATTTATTTGTTTAAATTTAAAACTGTTTGTTTCAATTTGTTAAATATCCATTATAACAATAATAAATATTATAAATAGTAATAGTTAACTAATAAATATATAAGTATATGTATTTATTAGTTTTTAATACGTTAAGCTTTAGCTTAAGATTGAGTAGTTAAGTCGAATATTTATGTCTATCTATAAATAACATCCAATAGCGTAAAAATTATAGCAAATCAGTGAGATATTCATATGTCTTGTCCTGAATTAAGATACACAGTGATCAGTTTTTGTAATTTTGAAATACAATAAATAATATAACTAAATAAAATACCCATTAAATAGATGAAACAGTTAATGTTTTGATATTAGATACATACGTTCCGAATATATATAAAATGTACAATTCTGTCAAGATTGCCGCGAGAGATAAAGCTAACGTGCGCATACACTAAGGCACGACCAACAAAGCTCGACTTTTTGTAACAATACGATACAAAGCCTTTCAAAATAGTGTTACAGTTTTTTTTCACTCTGCAAACATTAGGATCCGTTGACTTTTATAACGACAGAAATAAAACTATTTCCTTTGCTTAACTGAATACGAGCGACGCTTTATTGTGAATTACACCTTGCCTTTTATTTACGCTTACGAATGCTTAAACTATTTGTTATTAAAGAAAATACTATTAATATATAATGAATAAATTATTATTGCGAAATTGGCGTTGCGTGGAGATGTTGATTCCCTCAGCATCTTCTATCGCATTTATCACGGGGAATGTTCGGAGGAGCTGTGTGAATTAGTACGTACCTGCTGCCGAATTTCATCATCGAACATTAAGGTTAAATCTTAATACATCACCTCGATGTTCGCCGTTTCACAATTGAGCGTTTTTAAGACATTTTTGCCGCACACAACTACTCTGTGGAATCAGCTGCCAGCAGAGGTATTTCCAAACCAATGCGACTTGGGATCTTCAAAAAACAGCGTACCTTTCCCTTAAAGGCTGGCTACACACCCGCGGCCCTACAGAAGGTGGGCATGGGCGGAGGCCTGCTTATCCTAAGTGAGCCTTCTCGTTTACCAAAACTTTCATTCAAATATACATACACATATATATATATATGCATTATATATATATATATATATATATATAATGAAACAAATATATGACTATAATACTCATTGTAATTGTTAGTAGTGATGAAATTGCATTGTAAATGTGGTTGGAGAATGAAAATTTTCCAAGTAAATGATTACAAAATTTTCTGATAAATTTAAAATTAAATAATGCAAACTACAATAGTTGGCACAAGTAATGGTTGCGCGTCGTGCGATGCGGACGTCCGGTTGACATCGCGCCACTATTTCCGGTTCGCGCGCATTCTCAGGCGAAGCGATAGCAGCACTGCTACTCATATGACTTGTAGACCACCATAAAACCCTAAGACGAAAATCTTTGTTTCATATACACCACACAGTTACTCGTACATATGAATTTCTTAAAAACTATAGATTCATGAACACGCCCATATCTGCGATAAATAGTCTAGAAACTAACTTACAGATATAATACTAAAGAATAACCTACCAATGTCTAATAAATAACAATCTCTCGCTGTTGGTACGTACCTCTACTATAACAAAACAGTCGTTGTTTTGAATACTTTAGCCTCAATAAGGAGAATTAGGAAATAAATAACAAACTCATAGAAAACCGCATCCGCATTTAACATGCACGCAGTCTTTATTTGTGCAGCCATTTAGCTGTATACAAACACTGATAGATGGTGCATTTGCAATATGTCTTACTGCTTACACTACATTTTGCTACTTAGCCATTAGGTAAACATAACTTTAGCATCATATTACAAGTAATCAACTAACTAGAGCTCTTAAATTATTAAATCATTGTTAATTTATAAAAAATATATTCATCTTTAAAGATAAAAGATACAGTTAAATTATAGATTATTACAGGTAAAGGCTAATATTATTTTTTTATACTAAAATGCCATAGCAACAGCGATACTTTTACACCAGGTTTTGTATTAAGCGTATAATCGTCTAACCAAAAAGAAAATACAATATAACAGGAAGATTTTACTGTCTCATGACACACAAGGGATTAGGAGCCATCTTTTATTTACTCATAAAAACTTACATCGTTCTTTCACCTTGTTGGGTCAATTCATGCTTTTTTCTCTAGCATCTATTCTCTGCCCAATATTACCGTGCTTGTACTGAATGGCTGATTTATAGCTCATGAAATGAACAGATTGTCCCTGAACTTGATGGAAACCGGCCTTTGTCAACGATAAATAACAGAACGTGTCGATACGAACATATTGCTTATCCTTATATTATAAATGTTCTGTAGATAAGTTTGTCTATGTGTAAGGAATAACAGTAGATGAGGTTTCAAGTCATAAACTGATATAATAGAGAAATGTATATATATGTCGGATAGATTAAATTTCAGTTCGGTTTGTCGGTATCATTTTTTGGCATTTTTATTTTATTAGTAAGGCAACATTGTAAAAATGATTAGTTTTGACGTTGTTATGAGATTATGTATTAGAGTGTGTTGTAAAGATTAAATTAATTTAGTTTTTGAAGTATTTATCTTTGAATATATGATTATCCCACATATATACGTAGCTAGGAGCTACTACAACACTGAAAAATTTTGTCAATGTTATCACTTTGTTATATAGATGGTAACTTAACATTCTTAAGTTACTTTACAATAAGTACCAAAGGATTTCAGTCCGTAGTATGAATAATAAATTAAATAAGCGAGACGATTTAATTGTAATCTAATAACTGTTAGACTCAAAATTCGCGCCTCCGATGCTTCCTTTAATAATTGCTAAGAAGTTTACCACTTTATATTAATTATAAGTAACTTAACATATTTTAAGTTCTGAACTACTTCAAGAGTTTACTTTTTATACAACTAAAAATCTTTGCCTAGAAATAGATATGTAGAGGGATTTATAATGTTTATCATGTTTGTAATTTTCAAGAAAAAGATTTGTATGTTATGAAAAATGATCTCCAGAACCGAAGAAGATTGTTTCTTTAATAAAAAATAACATTTAAAAATTAAAAGAGTACAACTGAAATCTAAAGAATAATAGAAAGATTTTGTAATTTTATTTAATTGTTGCCTAAATTGTTTTAAATATTATTGATTTTCTATGACTACTCTAGTAGAATTTAACATTTAGCATATGTGTCAGGTACTAGGTTAGGTTAGTTAAATCTAGGTAACTTCCACAAGACTTAAGGCACTCGAAGTAAGTATGTATCGGAATAATAATATTTAATTTGTTCCAAATTTATTTTACACATCAGTAATTAACAAAACACTACCAAAATATTTAAAAGTAATTTTTACATTGAATATATTTGAGCTAAATAATCATCTTAAAAAGTCTTGAAATTCATGAGCTTTTATTAATTTAAAGATAAAATTTACCTAATTTGACAGTAATAAGATTTAATTTTAAGCTAATTGCTGTCATATTACGAAATTTCCGCCTCGGGATCGTGAAAAAGCGTATTGTTCGAGAGGTCAATTTTGTCAAAACATTTGAGAAATCTCTGCACTTAAGTGGCAAACTTTCAATTCGACTTAACGCTTTGAGTGTTTAGGCTATGTAGACCATCATTGTATAGGCTTCAGGATTTTAATAAAGTAGTATTCATGTCATTCTCGTATATAGACTAACTCTTAATTCTTGATTAGTGAAATTGTTAATCCTATTTATATTAAAATAATTACCGGTTTGATTTTCTGATAAGTCAATAAATGTTAAGGTTAACCAATTTAGATTATACACGTATGTCTATTGTTCGCTTAATGGTATCTTCTATATATCTATGGAATCTTATAAATATTATAAAGTTATTAATAAATACTATAGCAAAACAACTATAATATAATTATTGAAAAAAAATATTATTGTTAACTTCTCGTAATCTTTTGTAATAATATAAATTTTGAATGGAAGGTATATTTATATATTTATTTTTATAAGGCTAACATACTCAACATAAAGCTAAACCGGGACCTGTTTCCAATATTTGTAACAAGTTGCCACGTTCCCAGATTATTAAAAATCACAGACAATGTATGAAAATCTCAAGATTGTCGACAATTGGGACGTCTTTGAAGGATTAAGATTAAAAAAGTTACATCCTTGTCACCGTGACGATATCAGATTTTAACTTGTCACTCCAATTGACCCACTCAGCTCAGCTGTTTGTTGAAACTGTTTAAGTTGAAGAAATATCCGGCCAAGGGTCCTAAAATGCCTTTATAGCCTACGGCCATTTGCTCACGACTGTTCCATAGTTTGAACGAGTAAGCATAATTTAATATAATTGACTGTGTCTTTGGAAGGTCTTGGAGTGGCCAGGCAAGTGTCATAACACTGTGCAACCTATGGGAGTACCACCTTGTTTGAAGTGATGCCACGGGCTCACAGAATCTCCAGCGTGAAACAGTATACATGTACTGAGTTTCGCATAGTGTTGGTGATATTCGAACATAGGAGGGCCGTAAAATTGTATTAAAATTGTTCATAAACGCTGTTGATCTTTTATCATAGAGGAAAACTGCTCCATCGCATTGAAATTTTTTCACATATCCTATAGAACGATTTTATTGTCTACCTTGTTATTGATTATTACTTTTTGTTATTCTTATACGAGTACATAATTGAAGAAAGAAAGGATGTATTTGAAAAAACGTAAGGGACCTGAAAGAAACTTAGATTCCACAGTGCAAAATATCTTAATTTTCCTCACAAAACTTTTAACTGTCCTCATTCGTAGTTGGTGGAGTGAACTAATTTCAAGCTGTCCTGAACTCTAATTATGCATCTCAACTATTTCCATAATCCATTCAATTATGTGACATTAAGATACGCCTGTCCGCTGCAGTCTACAACTTTTAATAGTGTTACCATCGTCTCGAAAATGCCTACTTGTTAACTTCATTTAAAAACTGCATATTTTTCCGTTAAAAACAGCATCATCTTCTCAGCCGTAGGACGTCCAATGCTGGATATAGGCCTCCTTTTGGACCTCCACGTATATCTGTCCGAGGCGACCTGCATCCATCGTTTTCCGACGACCTTTGTAAAGTCGTCTGTCTATCTTGTAGGTGGACGCCCTAAGCTGCGCTTGCTAGGCCGTGGTCTCCACTCTAGCACTTTTCGACCACATCGGCCATCTGTCTACGTGCAATGTGGCCTGCTCATTGCTATTCAGTTTGCTAATCCGGCGGTCTATATCGGTAAAAATATATAAACAGCAAATATGAATGAAATCAAATTTTATATTACTATATATTATTATCATAAATATGAACTTTACGTCATCGTATTATGTTTATAGTCACATGTAATTCATTTTACTACCATGATGATACGTTTTCCTTATTATTATTATATGTTACAGTGAGATTATTAACTGGCCGATAGGATTAGAAAAGTTAGGTGAATGCCTTTGCCAATTGGCAAACGGATATACAAAAAGTCAACATACGCCAAATTTATAAAGAATAACGATAGATAATGCGTCCGAGCAACAGGGTATATTATTTAATGTATAAATATTGTTAGTTAACTTAATTTGACTACTAAGTTTGTTATGCCGTTATTTAATATGTTGCCTAAAAAGAAACAATTTACGCATTGTGTCGCTTTGTAGAGTACAGGGGCTGAAACATTTGAAGAAATGTTGTTTCCAAGTTGTCTAAGATTTAATGGCTTCAGGCTTAATATTTCAATTGTTCTTGTGTATGACAGAAACAGAAATTGCGCGTGAAAACTTATGTATCTTCCTTTATCTTTGTTACATGACCTGTTTTAAACTATTACTTTATGGATTCTTTTCTTTTACTTTTACTTTACGTTTTCTCCAATTTCATATCAATCTTATCAAAATATAAAATATTTTACTTTTCAACTTTATATTTTTTATTTCATACGCGAAACGAATTACTTCTTTAAAAGAAAACAGCGTGAATGAATAAAGTTAAAATCTGACACAGTTAAATGCGCTGCAACTTTGCTCTTTCAAATAGAAATGAAATAATGTAAATACTTGTTTTATCAAGTAATTTGTTAACTGAGGTTTTTATATTGAGATTCGGGTGGTCCAAGCTCCGTTATAAAGAAGTAAAAAATTAGTTTTGTTGACTTCGACAGTGTATCGATTCTATAGACTGTATGTAGCCTTCAAATATTTCATCATTACTTTTTAAATATATAGTAACAATTATCAAATGCTGTATATATGTATAAATATGTCTTGTAGTTTTTCTTTTCGAAAACTAAAAACTCATTTGGTCTTCAAATTTATTTTACATACCCAATGTGGAAATTTAATTAATTATCAAGTACAAGCTAATTACATATATGCGGTTTATGTTCAACCGACATGGTCGCCATTTAGTGTTCGTGAAATAAATTGAAACTCTGTTGTGGTTTGTTGAATATGTTTTATAATTTATAGATAACATATTTATGATACAAATAAAATAAGTTTCATGCTTAACGTTCGTTTATGTGGAACATTTACTATACCGATGGGAAAAGATATATCTGCTATACCGTTCAAGCGGAAAACAGGTTGCAGCAATAACGTGGCTGTTCATAAACTAACAAAAAGTGCTAAGTATTCATAGCAATGTGTCATTACTAATAATTTCGGACGGTAGAGCCACTTTTAAAGCGAATTTCTTATTTATTTCTTGACTAGCGATCACAATTTTGCCAGTATCAATATATTTACATGAATAATGACAGAAAATCGAGTAATATTAATGACAAAATTTAAAAGGAGATACAACTTATACCAATGAACCAACACTTTAAACAAAACAAACATATAGATTATAAAATTAGTAATGATACATATGAAACATCTGTCATGTTTCGCAAAGTGTCATTACTAAGTTATATAATTAGTAAAAATAAGTATTAAAAGCTCGAATAAACTTGAATATTCGAATAATGTTCCAAACATTGACATGTGCAATGGCCACTATGCAGTACAAAGTACATGTCGACGTCAGCATTTGCTCCAATAAAGCTTTGCTGTAGTTAAAGCTAGTGTTATAATTGAATTTGTAACATTTAGTTTATAATATTTAATATGAGATTAGTATAAAGGAAATAGTTTTCTTATTTTAAGTCATCTAGTACTCATTTTATCGTAATTGTAATAATTAATTTTATAATTATGTACGAAATGATAATAAAGGTTTTTAAATTGATCACTTGTTGATTGTTAGCTAAATAATCTTAAAATTAGTAATAAAAACATCTTTCAATATTCCATTAATTTAACTTTTTTTCCTAAACATGTCTAAACAGGTCGAGATGGCAGCAACAAGCAACTCTGTTATTCATTCTAAATTCCAAATATTTATTGCGTTTTGTCGTTCCTGCTAATTTATTTTGATTTTTTCGTGTACCCAAATATCAATTATTAATTATCTATAGAATAATATTTCAAACGACGGCATTTACATTAAAAAAAACTCACATTACTAATTAATTAACAATCCTCACAGAACTACCGAAGTTAGAGCTCAGGTGTGATTCTCAATTATTGTGGTATTCTTGGAGATCGGAACATTGCCATATTTTTACAGTAGCACCTTAACTGGACAGAGATATTTCACCTTTATACAAAATAATATGTTAAGTTCGTTAGAGATAATTCGAAACGATGAAAGAAGGTCGATAATTTTTCAACAAGATGGAGTACCTGAACATAGTACAAATGCTGTAATGAATTTCTAAACAAACAATTTCGACGGTTTAATAGCCAATAACAGTGCAACAACGTAGCCTGCCAGATCTCCTGACCTCATCCCTTGTGATTTCTTTCTATGGAATTCATAAAAGATATGATGTACGCTAAAAGAGTACATAGCCTAGAAGAGTTACAGAATCGTGTATGCCAAGAAACATCCGTTTAGTATCAGTACGTAGGGCTCGGCTTTGCATAGCTTAACAAGGAGTTCATTTTAAGTATGTACTTACCTTCAAAGAAATAAATACAGTTCAATTAAAAGACAGTTTTATTACTATGTTAGGTTAATAAACAATTTCCTATAATATCAATAGTAGTATCCAAAATACCAAACCAAAATAACCTTTTCAAATAAGAAAACTATTGCCTTTATACTGACCTCATACTAAACGTATGGCAGTGTTTCATATCAAAATTATGTATACTTTTCGATTAATTTAAAAAAATCCTTGATGTATTTTTGTAGATTAGGTGACGTTCTTTCATAATCCGTAAGAAGTTTATTGGTATCTTTGTTCGTTACGGAATAATCGCATAGACAACTTAATTTATAAATACTCTGTATAAGTATTATAATAAAATAAGAAGCATCATAGCAATAAGATTATATTTACTATTAAACAAAAGAATATTTAAGGTATGGTGTTTGTATGAACTAAACTTATTGCATTGGTAACTTTTAGGAAATGACACAGATTATATTTCTTTTTCAATCTTTACATAGATTCCTGGTAACGACTTAAATTATAATGATATCTTAAATCTCGCCATGCAATATCGACCTAAGGCTAAAGTCAAATGTTATGTGGACGACAGAGATGTTTTGATCGCTATGTCATTTGAATATGCTTTCCTACCAAATGTATATGTGGACTTCAACATCAATTCGCGTTCATTAGTTGCTCAATTTTGCATGGCACTATGGCGATAAATACCAAATATTACTTTGACTTAATATTAATATCAACTGTGAATATTAATTGTCAGTAGATACTACTTTGGAAATTATGGATTCTTAGTCCTCTTAGTTATGGTTTCTCCACATTTTTTAAAATTTATATTAAACTTTGAATGTAAAGGTTTTTTAGATTCCAGCATATTTCTTGAAATTCTAATTATTACATGTACAAATAAAGATACATACATACCTAGACAAATAAATATAGACTACATGTAATTTTTAAATCTTTATTTTAAGGAAACATAATTTCACGGTTATTAAAGACATTTAAAAAAATAAGTATGCTAATTTGATATGTAATTTGCTAATTTGATAACATTTAACATTTATGCAATACCCACATAATAGATAATAATCTTATATAAACTACGTTTATTATTATAGTACTTACGAGAAAATAAATAATAGTTATCTACCGTTGTTAAATAATTGCTTTGCCAATTTATTGATATAATTTATATAAATATCGTAGAATCCTTATAATTATTAAAAAAAAGAAGCGAAGAATTTTCTTTGGAGAGTTGGAGATGCAGTTCAATGTGAGTCGTCATAGCGGTCCTATACATTTACTATATCCTGCCTATATTGCTTATACTTATTTAAGAAATAAATACTCTTAAGACCGGAATTATTTTATGTGTACGAAATTATGTATATTGTTGATTTAAGCTACAAAAGGTACATAGATATTTGGTATAGATCGCCAAATTATACAGCATTTCGCGCCAATTGAAATGTCAGTCAACAATGAAAGCTCTATAGTCTATGGAGAGTGCGACGGTCTAAAGGCTTTTAAGCTAATTGTTGATTTAGTCCATGATTAACTTCCTTTTTTATCTTGGATATTAGTAACGTTATTGCATAATTTGATAAAAGCACGAATACTATTTCCCTGATATTTCTTCTCATTGCATCGGTAATGAAATATGATGCAAAATGCATAATCAATATCCCTTTATAAATAAAATAGATATAGGTAATACCTGTCATATTTACATAGAAATATTATATTTTACAATACCTTCTTTCATATTAGTCTTTATTACAAACTCATTATGACTTTACTATGGAATTTTAATGAGTTGGGTTATGATTACGAAATAGCTCAGTAATAGTAAAATTATTTAAGTCTTAATCTGGTTATCTCTAAGATGTTACATTTTAAATTAAATTTAGGGTATATAATTCGTCATAACAAAATATATTATATAAGCATATAAAACAAAAAATATACGAATGTAATATCAGTCCGTCCGTCCTTAACAGAGCTTTTATTTCTCAATTGTTAATGATATGTAAAGAGAGCATTTTCAAAATAATGTTAAAGAGAACCATGCAAAATTATCTACATAATCTTTAGGTAAAATGACCGAAATCGGCAAATTAACTACGTTTAATATAAAGCCGTTAATGAGTTTGATAACTTCTACATAACTGGTAGCTACAAAATGTTATTTGCTACTTAAATTGAGTAAGTTTCATGCATGAGTATAACTTTGATCTTTTATCGACAACTTGAGAGCCTATCTGTTTGAATATTGAAACTTCGCTTAAATTTTATCAATTTAAATACTTATTCAACACTTACGTGTTGTTTGATCATATTGATATCTTTTTAAACATGTGAATACGGAAAATTGTTTATAAATTTTAATTTGTATTGCATAGGTTATATTTTGTTAAGTTGTACTTCTTGTAAGTTGTGTTCATTTAAAGTAGGCTTTGCAGTTTTGGTCTTTCGTTAATTCACAAAATAAATTTGTATTTATTTATTCCGTTTAACAAATGAATAAAATTCCTTTTTAATACTAAATATAACTCGTTACTAAAAGGAATTGGCGGATTTTGGTTAAAATTTGAATATGCAATACTGCAATAGAACACCATTAATTATTTATACTTTTTGAAAAAGATAACTTCATACTTTCGGTTTAGGATTTATATGAGTCAGCTATTTTTACAAAAATAGAAAAAATAGGAAATATTCAAAGTAAAAAACGTTTGACTACAACCATTTATTGTATAACATAAATAAATAAATTCAGAACTAATACTTTTACAAACAGGACTTATAAAGATTACTCCAAGAGTGTTGAATACCTAAGAAAACCAACTTTGTGATTTACAATATGTTACGTTTCAATACTAAGATATTTAACATGATTTATTCATTTTACAAATAAATAGTTTACAAATAAACATCTTATCTTTTGGAAAATATTTATTATTACAAATTCTGAAAAGTATATTTTTTAAGTAGTAATAGTAAAGAGCAATATAGAATGATTGCTATTATTTATAGAACATACTTATCATTAATGTGCATTTAGAAAATTAATGTTAAATCAGTCAAGCTTTGTTCCCATAGACAAAATAATTGTAATTATGTGACTTTTAGACAATGACAATACTTAGATGGTTAAAATTTGGCTGACATCGATTTTACCTGGAACAAATAATGTATAATTATGGATTGAATTAAAAATAAACAAACAAGTTTTATTATTAAAAAAATAGAAACAACCATTTTCTAATCATTATAATATCATGTACCTACAAAAAAAAATTCTGTGGGTAATAAGCAGATTGTGTTTAATCAATGTTATTATTATGGATATTGAAACTCTTATGTCATATGAGTGAGTAAAAGTGAGTGTCATTTCATTATTTCTATTTAAGAGACATACATTAAATGTTATATTGCAACATAACTAACTTTTATTGTGTCTTATCGTCCTTGATCTCCTTGATCTGTTTGCTTTCTTTGGGATTGTTTTTCCAAATGTAGTAACTTAATGTACTAGCATAGGCCAACCAGGCTAAATAAGGTAACAAGAGGGCACCAGCCGTCTTGTTAACTTTAGTAAATGCAGCCGTTGTTGCTACTACAGCTCCTCCAAGGACTGAAATCTCAATGAAAGCCTGAAAATATTACTGATTAGTAAGTAAAACTTGCTTTATATGACTATGGTATTGATATATAAATTGCTTTTAAAATATACCAATTTGAAGTCTTTAAGACCAAAGAATATTGGTGTCCATGCCCAATTCAACAAAAGTTGTCCTCCATACAAAGTTAAGGGCAGTACTGCATCTTCTGCAATGAAATGTTATTATTTGCCATTTATGATTTGTGATTAAAGAAACATGTATCATAGAAGGGTCTTTCCTATGTATTACTGGTCTGTTATTTTATATAAATAATTTCCTATTAGATATAAGTATTTTTGTGATTTATCTAGAAATTCCAACTAAATTTTTTTGAACTGTATATTTAACATTCACATTAAAATATTTTATTTTCATTAATAACTGTGAAGATAATCATGGTTCTTAAGATGCAACTCGTAAAGATGTCTTAATCTTAGATATTACAATATTTGATTGATTACATTTATCTAATCTTGAAGTTTATATAACTTATAGATGCAAACACTAATTTCAAGGTCAGGTATTTTTGCTGTCTAAAACTAGATATATTAAAATTAAAATAAAAACTAACCGGTAAAACCTCCACATTCTTCATAAACCAAATAAGAAGCATATCCCATTCCACTGTAAAGAACTGTCCATGCTGGTCCGAACACCCATTTAGGTGGATTCCACGATGGTTTCTTCAATTCATCATACCAGGACTTATCAGCAGTACGGATTTGACCAGCAAAGTAGAAGCCATTTGCCCAACCTCCAACATTTGGTAAAACTATTGATCCAAGTGCTGCCCAGTTTGCCATATTTAATGATTCACTGAAATTTAACCAAAATAACTTTACACAAGAAATAGGTAGCCAGCTAAAATAAATATTTATTAACATCAAAACATAACTATCACATCATTTATTCTAAGTGTAGTATGGTTCAGATAATCAAATGTATGAATAACATATAGCATAAATAGGAAGAAAGAGATTATATTATACACTTTAAGTGGTAATTCAATTCAGTAAATTAAAGACGAATTAATAATATTTATGAAAATAATATATTTAAAAGTCCATACATCCAGAATTGATTATGACAATGTTAAGACATTTATTGACTACTAATGATATGAAATATATTTAAAGAATTAGAAATTAAGCTCTGCGTTCTGGATCTTTATCCATTATTAATAAAATATATATTTTTTAGACGCAAGTGAATATCTACACTAGTGCTTTGTTTAATCAAATTGACAAATGATTAACAAGCCAATAAATATGATAATTATAAATAATTCCCTCAATGATAGTCAGTTATGATTTTTCTGAGCAATCATACGTACCGATATTTCTTAAATACCTTACGTAAACTTTATTATAATTTTGCTTATTTTAAATCATGACATCACTACCATCCTATTTCGTAAGCAAGTAGTGCTATGTAAATAAATTATGGAAAATTTTATTCAAAGTAGGTACTTGCCTCGGTCACCGGTACGCGTTGAGTTATAAGTAATAAGTTCAATACTTATGAACACACGAAGAGAAAATGTTCTCACGATCTGAACTCTCTAATTTTCAACAAGCCGATAAAATTGAATGATGTAGATTGTAGACTAAGTACGAACGCAAAAAATAAGAAAATACTTTTAAAAGCCGAACAGTGTGAAACTCTCGATATGAAGTATATGATCTGTGATGACTCAAACAATCGCCTACCTACTAATCTGTACAGATCTTAAATCTAATGGTCTATCCATTCCATTACCTAATAACGATTTAAGCCAATGAGTGATGTTTTATGTAAAATATAGTTCGTCTTCTTATTTCTTGGCTGCTGTGACAATATAATTATAGTTTATTGAATTCTAATAGAAAAAAAAATATATTTCACCACGATATTTTGATAAAATAATACTACAATTTCATTGCAAATACAAATCGTTAATTATTCTACTTCATCATATCTAAGCCTTTACTTTATATCTTATAATTAATAGTGTTAAATGTGTGAAGGAAAACTTTATTTAAATGTGAACTGTCATGTTTAGGATGATAATTTAATAGAATACAGTGTACATGAGGTAATGTAGAACCTAATAGATTACGATTCACATAATATCTGTTTGAGATAGTTGTCTGATTGCGCTGTAAAGTCAAATAATAATAAACAAATAATTTAATATGTAACTTGATGGCTGTCAAAATTATCATCTTAAACTTGACAAAGCTATACATTGATAGATGGCGCGGGCGCCATGATCGTTGATAAAAGAGCAAGTACTAAGTTGAAAGCGAGGTATCTAAGAACTTGGTCTTGTATATCATTCGTGTGAGAATTATAAACTTCGAAGGACCTAGGTTTTTTTGGGCAACGAAACAAGACTACCGCAAGGCGCCATCGTTTAAAACAAATATATATGCAAAAACTTACTTTTTTTGCAGTATTCAAATTTCAAACTATCGCGGCATACGTTTATCATAGAAATCCAGTAAGTATAAAAATACTAAATATTCATTGTTAATCCACAAAGAACCATCACAACAATCATCACCATCTTAGCTGTAGGACGTCCACTGCTGCACATAGGCCTCCCGTTATCCACTTCCGATATTTATTATAAATACGAATAATGGTTAACATAATCAATTCCAGTTGGCTTCACAACTGTTATCTACTTTTAGATTCCTCATGAAGTGGTTTAGATATCTCTAGAAATTTATCATTGATAAGAATTTGACTATTCTCTATTTAATTTATATACAGTGTTAATAAATACTTATACATATTTTTTAGATAGTTTAAAATGGTAAACTGGAAATTAATTGGTGCATTGGCTTTACCAAATGTTGGTGGTTGGTTAAGTGCTCTTACAATGGCTGGTCAAGTTCGTAGCCCCACAGGTAAAGCTTGGTATGACCATTTGAAGAAACCAACGTGGAATCCACCCAAGTGGGTATTTGGCCCAGCGTGGACTGTTTTATACACTGGCATGGGTTATGCTTCATATATTGTTTTTGAAGACTGCAGAGGATTTACAGGTTATTAGTAATGAATTACTGTTGATCAACATTACAAAACTTTGAAGTTAATTGAAGCTGTAGGAATTTTGTAAGATGACTACAAAAATTTTTTTTAAAACTACCTACAATTAAAGTATTATTTAGTATGATAATTAGTTAAATAGTTTCCTTGAATTGGTAATAGTACTTTAAAAAACTTTATAATTTCAGATGATGCCTTAATTCCACTTAGTCTTTTTGGTACACAATTAATATTCAATTGGACATGGTCACCTGTATTCTTCAAATACCATCAAATTGGCTTGGTAAATATATGACGTCATTCTAAATTTGATTATTTTAAATATATTTAAGCTGTATAGTGTTATAACGTTGTGAATATGCTATTTTTAAGGCTTTCCTGCACATGATAGCTCTAGATGTGGCAGCTGGAGCTTGCACAATAAGTTTCTTCAACATCAACAAGAAAACATTGTACTTTATGGCACCCTATATGGGCTGGCTTGCATTTGCTACCTGTCTAAACTACACAATATGGAAATTGAATAAAGATGTTCCAAAAATTCCAAATAGCAAAGATAACTAAATTTAGCTATCAACAACCAAAGTACCAATCATGATAACCAATATACATACTAGTTACCATTGCTAATAAGAGAATACTATATATTCTGTAATTTATGTATAGTATTCTAACGTACATAAACAATATGATAATTTATAATTATCATTTTAATATTAAGATTTATTATCATAGTAAGCAACAAGGTTTATGATACTATATGCTTTTTATATGTACTTTGGAGTATTAATAAACTTAAATGAAAGGGACTTGGTGCTATGTATAAGAATAAATACTTTCATAATATATGAAATATATTTTTTACAGCTTTATATTTGGTATTATTTACCTTTTCCTCAACATCAAAATTTACTTGGTAAAACTTTTTGGTCCTAGATTCACAGTTGATACTTTCTATTTATCTATACCAACTAGATACCTATAGTTGGTAAAGGTAGGTGAAAGAAATATATATGATGGAAAATATTTATTATTTACTTCGTTTTAGTTTATTCAATTCTCCTTGTTGTATCGCAGCGTCTTTGTAAATCTGTTTCACTTTCTCTTTTCTTATGTTGTCACTGAAAAAAGACAATTTATAATTATATAACTAATTACAATTTATTTTAATTATTATTACATTAATAACACAATAATACTATATAAAAAGATAGAAATGCATGTAATATCTGTATGCATGACAAGGTAATACAACTGTGGATATAGCAATGGTTAAACCAATTTATCAAGTTTGATTATTTTTTTACATAGCCAGTGCAGAGCAGAAATTTAATTACCTCATTACTATCTAATTTTTTTTGACGTTTTATTTTTAATTGAATTTTATTTGTGTCATCTAAATGGAAATGTTTTCGCAGTTATCTAAACATTACTCCTTGCAGGAAGCGTTTTTACTATTTTGCATGAATTTTTAATTATTGCATAGGTATATAAAAACTCAAAGTTGAGAGACTAGAATGAATGTGTTGACAAGATAATTTTATTTAAATATGCATTAACACTATTATTTAACACATATCTATAAAGATAAATTATTAACCTTTGTATCCTCTGTCGCATCTTCACAGATGCTATGTAGGCTTTATCTCTTCTAATTTCTCTTAGTGCACCCTTCATTTCCTTCTTATATTTAACCTCCAGGCGCTTTCTTTGTGAAGCCTCCCGAGACAAATTCGATGATTTACTGCCAGTAAAACTGAAAAATAAAATTAATATTTATTTCTAAAGTATAAGGATGCTTTTTTAATTTAAGTTTTATCTATATTATAAATCAAGATACAAACCAGATCCTCGATGACTATTTAACAATTTTTAGTGAAAATTGTTAAATAGTCATTTCTTGTAATGCAAATTAGTTCATATTGATAGCATAAGGAAATGGTGGCAAACGAGCAGAAGGCTCACCCAGCCTAAGCGGGCGGAGAGCTCATGGGCACTCCTAGCCTTTAGAAAGACGCGACTGCGTTGTCGGCCTTTAAAGGATAGCTACGCTCTTCATTTACTAAATAGTTTAAACGTAAATAACTAGTTACTTACACTTCCTGTATATCCGGTTCATATAAGCGCAATGCCTTTGGACGGACTTTTTCTCTCGTCATTGTCGTGTAAGGCTTCGTTTCTAGTGTTCCCTTTATATGTTGCATTACTTTCGTTACTGTTGAAGCGACTTTTTTTGGATACAATTCTACATCTATTCGGCTTAATAACTGCATGTGAGGTTCAAATACAGCCTTTAACGCTTCAATTTCCACATAATTATCGAAAAACTCCCTCAACATCAACACTGAATGAAATAAGCATTTAATTTTAAAGGAATCGTCCATTTCACATACTAAATCTTTTGCAGTCATCTTATCGTTCACATCCATTTCGGTGCAATCTTGTTCCAAATTTAATATTTTCATATCCTTATGTAATCGAAAAGGTGGTACAACTTGCACTGGATTCAAAATTGAAGTATTCGCGGACATATAACAAATGCCTCTTAAGAAATTTATAGCTGAAGGAACGAATCTTTTAGACAACACTGTGTATTCCAAAATTATTGTCAGCACAAAGAATCCTCTCGAAACTGCATATGCGGTTTTAAAACGACATAAAGACAAGATTTCTGTCATAAATATTAAAGATGGAGTTGAAACTGGATGTCGGAAATCCGAGGTGGGATACAGCAAGGAGACTAATTTAAAAAATATCAAAGTATTTAAATCGGGCACTTTTTTCGTATTCCGTTTGAACTGATCGTGCTTCTCTTTTAATAATTCAATAATCATTTTTTTCGTGGAAACTTTGTTAATATGTATAAGATCATAGAAATATGGAGCTACTTTATCGAAAATCAAAAACGCTTTGATAATATCGCTCTCTTCATGCAAATTTGTAAATATGTCGTGAATATATTGAAGTAAGTGCGCAAATAATCTACTTAAAATGTCTTTGTTATTTGGCGATAAACTGGGATCGTAACTTTTTATTAGTTTAGATAACGCGGTAGACTGTTGTGATGGCGTTTTTCCTCTTAATAATTCCTAAAAAAAAAGTTTTAATTAATAAAAAAGCATTACAGTATAAAATTTCAAATTCATCTAACATAAGCGGCAAGTATTTTCCTAATTTTGTTTTCATGTATTTTTTATTTAATCCTTATTTTTTGTAGCTACTTATGTTGGCCATATATTGGCGTATTTATTTGTTTCTGTGATAATGTTAACGTACAAGATGTACTTATACAAAAATATAAATAATATATGTATGTATACATACGTAGATTGATAACATCTTTTACGAAATAGTTTCAGTTCTATATAACTATTTTTATATATATTTCTAAAATAGCGATTACTGGTTTTACTAAGCGTCAAAAACAATTGTTATAATAATAGTCATATTTGTTAAATAATTCCACTACTTTTTACCTTTTCCTAACATGTCGAAATATTAAATTCCTTAACAGTAGTCAAATACTTGAGCTAAAAATCGATGGAGCCGTATATAAGTTGATAAAGTTGAAACTATCTTCATAAATATATTAAATAATCCGTACCTGTAACTTGTCACCTTCAGCTGACTTAACACTAAAGAAAGACGTAAATTCTTCATCAACTACATCTTCCTCACCCTTTCCACCACTGCCATTTTCCATGTCTTTTGATCCTAGAATACCGATACCATCATCACCATTGTCATCATCTTCATCGGTTTGATCATCCTCACTACTGGCTTCATCGAGAAGACCACATTTTATATTTTCCTTTCTAGTATTTTCATTGTTCTCGTTAATGTTATTTTCTTGAACTTCAGCACTACTCTCACCTGTTGTTTTAACTTTCTTAGATTCGATTTCAGTGTAAGACAATTTGTGTTTACGTTCATTTTCACAGGTTTTTTCTACATTTTCATTCATTTCGATGATAGAATTATCTTTATCAGCATCAGTATTGCAAACTTTCGAATCACTACTACAATGATTATCTTCTGTATTTATTTTTCCAAAAATTTCTGGTTCACATTTTTCATCATCAGTCATGGGTTCATTGCTTACTTCACTTTCACTCTCTGATTCATTGTCGCTTTCATCATCTTCCTCTGAAGAGGTATCCGATACACCATCATCAAATTTCTTCTTAGCATTAGGTACTAAAATTCATATATAATCAAATTATATACTTATTATAATAGCAAGTAATACATTTTATATACATATATTTTATATCAAACCACTTAAAGCATCAACATAGATATATTATTTTTTCAGACTTTTAAATTAAACCTCGCACTCCTACCATTATAATCCTTTAAAATATGTTCTGGCAGCAAAGGTTTTCCATCCTTGTCATATGCTAGCATTATCTCTTTCTCATCATCCAATTCGAAATTGTCATCTAAATCATCTGCAGATCTGAAATGGTTCAATAATTGAAAAAATAGAAAATTGAAATGTAAATCAGGATACACAATTGGCTTAAGGAGTAAGTCACTAATTTGTATCATAAGTAGAAATAATAACTTATGCTGAATTGCAGTTTTCACTCCTTTAGGCCTTTCCTCTTCTGGCATCATTCTTTGTAATTTTAATTTCTGCATCTCTTCTAATTTCTTTCTCTCCTCTTCTTGCTGCTTCTCTGTACTTTTCAGTGCATCCGATGGCTTTAAAAATATTAAATATACAAAATAGTTTAATTTTTTTCACAATAAGTGAACATGTTTTCATATAATCAACTAACTACAGTATTAACAGCAATCTATTTTAAAAATAAATTCTTACAATGTTGTCATTTGTATATATAACATCATAAATAAACAATGTATCAAAGTGTAACAACACTCCTTTACATGGCATTTATCAATTTTTAATTGCAGAAAAGTGAAATTTTTATTTTACATACCCTTTACATATATTTAAAAGTAATCATATTGAATAGCAGTTTATTATTATTATTTTGATGTATATAGTATACTCACTGTTCCTCTCCTATCAAATTTTAATTCTCTCATCATTTTATCATAATCCTGCCCCTTTTCTGCCCCAGCCAATAGCTTATCAATCAATGATTCACTTTGCTTTTTAAACACAACTGGCTTTAAATCTTTCCATTCACTATCTAATTTTTCTGTAAGGTCTAGTGTCTGCTCTTTTTCCATCTGCTTTTCTGCTTTACGCTTCTTTGATTCAGCTATGAGTTGTTCTATTAAATCTTTATGTGATTTAGCACCATCTTTTGCTTCTGTTTTAGATAGAATTCCACCACCAAAATGACCTTCTGATACAAAATCATCTGAAAAATATGAAATTTGCATTTGTTTAGGAATAAAAAATTCAGTAATATTAATTAATTAATTGTTTGCAACGTGTTTAATTTATAACTGGTCTTTATAATTTAAATGTCTGTAAAAGTCAAACATTGTATTAGTAAACAGTTTGTATATTATGAGATTAAATGTTACTAAGCACTATCAACTCACCATCTAATCCACCAAAAGGTTTATCTTCATCTTCATCATCAGATCTTGGGTCATCAAACTTCTCTATTTGTTCCAATGTTTGTCCTCTGAAAAAATAATAGTATATTTCATATTAATCAGGATACTGACTTAATGATAATGGATGATCTATCAATTCAAAATAAAGAACTAAGAGCGTACCTGTGGGTTAGAATCTCATCATCAGCCAAATTATAAATACTTTTCTTAGTGTGTTGCTTGGCTCTTTCTGCAGCAAATCGAGCAATCATACGGTCTTCAGCTGATAGATTATTACTTTTTTCACCAATCCGACGATCAATAAATGAGTTAGTCTTGTTTAGGAGCTTCATTTCTGTTCCGAGTGTTTCTTTCCGCTAAAAATATTACCATGTCAAGACGTATCGGAAATAATCGATATTAAATCTATTTTTGTAATTAAGTTGAACTTGAAAACTAATATAACGCTTACCTTTTGAAAAGCCTTAGCTCTAGAAACACCTGGAAGACCTCGATCATGCTTAGATTTCTTTCCTAAAACTTTAATTTTTTCTTTGTTTATGTGCACCTCGAAAGGATTTAACCTTTTCTTAACACCTTCTGATTTCTTTCGGTTCACCTTATCCGCTAAACCAGCATTTCGCTTATTTTTAACTTTGGCCATTATCAATACAATTCGTTGATTGCCGAAAACTAAACTAACTACTTTATATTGATGTTAATTTCAGTGCGGTTTTTAAACTATAAATTTTACAAAACTATAATACTCTATAGCCTACACATTCCATTTAGAAATTGCATTCTAGTTTCTACACATGGTTTTGACATTGAAGTTTTTGATAAATGAAAATAACTATGTTCATGATATAGGTAATAGTTCTACAGACGAATACATCGTCTGTATAACAATAACATCGAATGTCTTCAAAAACTAAAGAATTTCAAAATTATACCCTGTATTGGCAAATGTTTATCGAATTATTTTGTTTTATTAAATAGCTTAAATAGTATAATAGTACAACTATTGTATTCATATTTATAATTTAATGTCAGTTATAAAGAAATCCGCCTTAACCTGATTGGTTCCTGAAATGCCGCCGTCTTTTGACGACTGCGCTTTCGCCTCGTTTCGCGACGTCTCCGTGTGGCATCTAGCGCGTAGGTATATTATTGTGTGGCTCGCTTTTTGTCATCTTGTGTAGCTGCCGGAACTTACTTATATCAAGAAAATGGCAGAAGTATCTGATGAAGACCTCCAAAAAGAAATTTTAAGTTAGTATGCCCTTTTATTTTCCCTAACGCATTTATGACTATTTCAAAGTTGTTTATCGAGATTGAAAAGTATGACTTTATTTTCATGTAATGGCTTCCATATAATGTTCAAGATAAGTTAATTTTTCATATCTGGGAATTGAAATATCACTGATACTATAAAATCGATGCGAAAATGTTTCATGTGAAAGTTGTTTGTTTATATTTTGCGGATTTATTGATATTAAAATCTCTATTTTTTATTTCCTATTTAGGCCTGTTCACTGGTGGTTTATTTTTGTTCAACGCGTATATCGTAACATCACTACCTGTAGTGCACATTTATGGCGAAATATTAATTCAATTAGATGCTTGTAAGAGATTCATATCCAGTAACAAAACCGTTTTTGTTTGAAATATTTTATTTAACTATATTAAATTTTAACATAAGTGGCGTTTCTATAATTTAAAATTTTAATTACCTTATACAGGCACCGATTGCTAAAAATTAAGTTTGATTTAATGTTTTACTTTTATTTAAAATATAGTTTTCAAACACTAAGTGAATATAAATTAAAAGGTTAATATTTATGCTCTATTACAAAATTAACAAAATTTAGTCCTCTTAAAAATTGCTAAAATGAGATAAAAAATTATACTAATTTGTCCCATTTTTAAAATAATAAAGCACACAGCAGGTATATTTATTAAGACATTATTTAATATAAAGCAATCATTATAACTTACGAAGCTAGAACTTAAAATCATTCTAAAATATTATTTATAGAAATCCTTGAGAAAGCTAACTTAGCTAAAACATCAACTAAGAAAGTGAGGCAAAGATTGGAGGAAGTATTTGACACGGACCTAACCGAGAAAAAGGAGATAATTGATCAGTATGTCATGGACTATGTCAATAAAATGGAATCTGAAGATTCAGATGAAGAAGAAGAAGCTGAAGTAAGGATATAACGGTTATGTTAGTCTTAATAAAAATACTTAAATGATCCAATGCCTACTTTTATTAATTGCTTTTCCAATAGTTTGTTAGAATTTTTTTATAGTATAGAGTACAATGGAGCAGGTGAGTTTCCTATATGGTAAAAGTACACCGCCCTTTATAGACAACCGAGCCACTGTCTGCGCTTTCGTTGTGTTGCCGGTTTTTTTACGCCGCTTCACTGCTACAATTTCAAGGGCCTCTAATATCCTCACACAGTGAATCACAGATTATTTTAAAAACTACAAACACTCTTTATATATTATAGGAAAAGAAAAAGCCTGTACCAAAGAAGAGGAAGAAGAGGAAGGCTTCTGATGAATGGGTAGAGAAAAAACCCAAAAAGGTAAATAAGTACTTTCATTGAAATACATGCATCTTGAGGTAGAAAACTTTTAAACTGATTTTGTAGTTCATTAATTGGAAGAGCTATCATTTAATTCTAAAATATTACACTCTAATTTAGTTGAAATGAAATTTGTGATTGTTAATTAATTAATAACCATTATAGGCAGCTGGAGGCAAAGGCAAAGGCAGTGGCTACACTCGGGCATATAAACTATCACCATCCTTAGCAGAATTGATGGGACAAGATGAAATGCCACGGCACGAGGTTGTCAAACGAGTGTGGACAATCATCAAAGAGAAAAATCTATATGATCCCAATAACAAACAATTTGCTATATGCGATGAGGCCCTCTACAAGGTGATAGGAACTAAGCGATTCAGAACATTTGGTATGATGAAATATTTGAAAACTCATTTCTTAGATTAAAAATGTGTACCGTTATGTTGTACCCTCTGACTGTAAGATCACTAATTTTGGCAAAGCCGGAGTTGTAAGTTTATTATCTAAGGATAAGTTTATAAACAAATATAACTATTGTCGCAAACATTACTAGCAAATCATTAAAAAATTAACTCTAATATATTTTGGTTTCGTGTTTTATCGCTTTCATGTTAATTTCGTTATGATCGAATTTATTAATCTATAAAAGAGAGACTAGGCTGGTAATCTTAACGGCAAAACATAAACTAAGATTTTAAATTTTGCATTGCAGAAGCAAATTATATTTGTATGTGCGCTTAATTTTTGTGTATATTTTTTTAATTGCTTGCTTCTCATGTGAAGATTAATTATAAATATCTGAGAAAATATAAATCGTAGACTTATTATTATAAGTAAAAAGCTAAAAATAATTTTGACAGAATAGCATAAATTATTATATAGCTATTAAAATGTTTGACTCTTTTATATACAATAAGAATATTTTGTAAGTTTATTATTGAATAAATCTTTCAAAAATTACACGAAGAATTATCAGTTGTAAATGATGTGTTCATAAATAAAAGTACGCATGGTAGAAAAATATGGAAAATTTGAACTAGTTGATGTATTTTTTGATATCAATTTATATTAATCAAAGAACAAATTGGAAAAAAACAATATTTTGGAGATAAAACTTTCCATAGTACCTACTACTTTTTGCCTACTTTAAGTTTCATACTAATCGAATAACAGAT
>JAAAKR030061915.1:70022-80022 GCA_010014985.3 Delias pasithoe
AAATTGATTTTTTTACGTTACGAAAAATAGCTTGAGATGAAATGTAACTTTTTTCAGCTCAAGGAGTTACCGTATGCAGCTGGCCGTGCATTACGAAGGAAGATAGACAATTAAATAAATTGTAGATTTATATTATATTCGTTTTATTATTTCGTGTATTTATTTACAATCCAGCAAGAGACGCCAAGTAGTTTTACCATATTTTAATATATTGATAGAAATAAATAATATATATTGATGGGTGATAAAGGTATAGTGATATCAATGCAGTTACTTTCTAATGGAAGTATAGGAGTAGTAGTTTCTAATGGAAATATAAAAAAGTACCATAGCAAGGAAAGATTTAAAAGGAAATGAAAACAGCCAACAGTGATTCATGAATTTATTAACAAAAATTATAATTTCAATTAATTATAATAAGGTTTACACTAAACTACCAACTTACACTAGCTAAATCTATCCCAACATATGATTCTAATAGTGTGGACGACAAAATAATTTCTATAAATAAAGAGGTTCCAGACCGACGATATATTTTTTAATGTTTTAATTATCACTTGTATTACCTTATGGCAGCATTCTTTAAAATCTAAAACCTTTAGTCTATTTAAAAATTCAAAATGATGGAATAGAGTGACTTAAACTTTTCGAATAACAGAATACAAAAAACCAATGTATTTTATTTTAATTATAAAAAGCTTTTGTCACCCATATAGAATAAAAGGCTCTATTTTGAAATGATATTGCTAAGATCATATCGCCAGTCTGTTACCACCTTTAAGACAAATACGTCAATCACAAATTCAAAAATGAAATTTCTGAAAGATTTTTTACAAAATAACCTTACCAATAATACGGTTGACAAAGTATCGCGACTTTCGGTAAATTTTTAAGTAGAAAAATAAACATAATATTGCGACAATTCTTATTACTAAGATTTATGTTAACTTAATTTATAAAAACGTTCTAATCTAAATGGTCAATACATGTATTTAAAATTAACTATTCCAATAAAGTCAGCTCCCGATTAGTTACTGCTTGTAACCAGCGATTTTGTAGCCTACGCTCTTTGAGACTGATACTTTGTTGATTTTAATTGATTTCTTTCAATGCAAAACTTACCTTCCAACCAAAGGTTGTTTATGGACTCATCCGTAACAAACTTGTATCTGTGATTTTTAAGCACGAACATACAAATATTGGTATTCCCCGCAACGCAACGTCTGGGGATCTACTTTGCGTGGCACATAAGCTGCCATATATTTAAAATGGCGGCCACACCGGTTATGTTGTTATAAGTAGGCAATATTCTCGGCTACAAATTGGAATCGGATGATGCACGAGCGCCCAACGAATGTATTTCTTTCGGGATTTGGATTGAATTACTTTCAATTCATTTTATAATTAGGAATAGTAAATTATACATTGAAATAAATGAACGGTTGCATAAAAAATTTGAATACATCATTGCGGTGACAAGAGTTTTAATTACATAAATAAAAATGTAAAGAGAACTAACTCATCGTTTTGTAGTAAATGATTAGAATTATGCAACGTCAATGTCTTACTATAATACGGGGAAAACATAATTCGGTGGCAGTATGGCATTCGCGGTGGCTCTATTGTCATGTCTATTGTCTTTTTCCTAACGTAGATTTTCGTTTTCGATTAATAAAAACTATAATTTTCATTCATGCCCACAAACTCAAGAACAAAAAGTAATTCAACTTAAAACTAAGATTTTTCAAACCGTTCAGCAAATGATTGCGTGAAACGGCAAGAAAGTAAGACTTTAGATACAAAAACAAAATATTCCGTGATAGTGAAGACATTAAGATTTTAGTATCTACACTAATATTTTATAATAAAGTTCATGTTACATATTTTGTACATGATTTCTATCAACTTTGGGTTCACAACATGCAGTTAAAAATTATATGAAGCCGCTTCGATACAGATTTATATACACAAAGTCGGGGCTTTAATTGTTATTGTTTTAAGATCATCATCTACTAATCTCATGCAAAAGAATTAAGACAAGAGGATCTGAAGCAGTCATTGGCAGCAGATGAGAGAGCGGATTGTCAATTCATAGCTGGAAAGAGATTCCACATTAGAGAGTACACGACTTCGAAATGCGCCAACTTCATGGGGATTAGATCATCTGAAGATGAATGAACAAAACAAGATGTTCATTTGCAGATATCTATAATTAGAGCTAGGAGATTGAGACCCTGTAATTCTCTACCTTAAACCTCATCTTCCTCCACATACTGAGAACCATAAAGGACCAAAAATTTCTAAGAATGCACATAGGATAAGTGAGTACCATGAAACAATAAACGACGAAGAATTCGGTGGTAGATTCAGGTGGGGAAATAGGCCGACGCAGGATATCAATTATTCAGATCAAAGAGTTATTAATGAAACAGAACAGCTCCTAGATAGGTTCACCATTATCAGAAATGATGTGAGGCAACCAATAATGACATGACATTTAAGAAGAGGCACAGTTCCTAAGCATCTAAAGATCTTTTACGCACGACCATCATTTACAGTATTACAAAAGTGATGAATCGTGTAATATTTAATTTCAGTTTTAATTAATACTTTACAAAGCAATTCTTTTGTAAGGCGGCAACAAATAATTTTTTAACTTATCCTATATCATGTTAAGGCTTGGGAATCGATTATAGTGCAGTGGATCGTCGGATTATCCGAACATCGTTTAAACGAACGACCGCTTATCCGAATGCAGGACAGCGAAATTATAGATCTCACGAAGCTGATGTCGCCGCTAGCACCTCATTATCTACAAGTGCAAATAATTAAGATAATAACATAACTGGTGCTTCTGAAGCGTGTATTTGTTAATTGGCTTTCGTTGGAGGCAGGCTGAAAGCAATCAGTATCAAATATATATCCTTAAAAAAGTGCGTGACTTAGCCGCCCTTAAGTGGATAAGCTTGCTTCAGCAAATAAAAATTGAAAATTTGCAACGTTAATTTATAAATGTAAATATGTTTCTTATTTACTTGTACAAACATAGTGGCTGAATCAATATACATATAGACAATTCGATTATCCGATAATACAGGTTAACCGAACACTCACGGACTTCATTTAGTTCGGAAAATCGACGCGCTACTATAATAATAAAAAAATGATTCCCAAGACCTATTAATAAAACTAAAAAAATACGTAAATATAAAATCTTGTATCATAATGTTAGCAAATATAAATCGAATCGTTATATCTACAATTCAAAAATTGATCGTTTAGAATATTTCTGATGTTAATGAAATACATATTTTGAGAATCTCGCAGCTAAGTGGCTTTATAACTCTTTAATGAAGTGGGAGGTATGGGGTTCGAATCCCAGTCCGGGCAATTATAATTTATTTAAATCAGTCTCTGGAAGGGCTTGACAGTGGCCGAGCGAGTGTCTTAATAATGTCGCACCTGACGCACTCTTTGAGCCGACTTGTCCGAAGTGATACCACTGGATTACAGAATACTCAACGTGAAACAGTACTTGTACTCTTGTACTGTGTTTCACTGACTGAATAAGGATATCAGAGGCCTTAAAAAATCCGATTAGGCGCCGTTAAAAGCCTGCAACACAACCAATGCGCGAACTGTGACACGGTTGTAGGGACAACATTGGGCTGCGGTGTTTTCTTACTATATAGGAAACCCACCTACTCCGTTGTCCGCTACACCATAAAAACATTTCTTATATTGCGAGGGTTTTCTTACAAATATCACTTTCTTCTTGACATCTTCTTGAATTTTCTTACAAAGAAAGATTCACGCATAATCATGGATGCAAAATTTAAAAATATATATATAATACTGTCATAGATGCTCACGCACTTGCGTTTGAGGAAGTATTAAGTAATTTCAGAAAACCCTCTATCGACGGTAGAGCGTAAGATTCAATAAGCAGTTCGAAACTTTAAACAACGAGAAACATTGACAATTCTCGAGTTATCTATTTCAGATTAATTAAATGTGATTTTTCAAAAGCACACAAAAATTGGACAAGTCAACGATAAAAACGGTCAAGAGACAATTATTAGTCTATAACAATTCTTAAGAACTAACATCTTTTATTTCGACATAAGCAGCCAAATGAATATATCAATGGCAGGTCCGACTGATAGAGAGTAATAACTCTCTATCAGTCGGACCAAAATGAAAAAAATAATGCTAAGGCGAGACTAAAGAAATAAGCTTTCTTGCTATATAAGCTACAGATAGCCGCTAAATTAACAAAACATTTATTCTCATGATATCGAACACATCACACGAAAAAGAATACATATATGAAACGTCCAATTATTTGCATTTTTGATATTCAACATTATTTAACGGATTCAAATCCTCGGCTTGATTTGGGACTACATTTAGTTATGTAATCTAGAAAGCGTACATAACTTTTGTATCATTTGGCAGAAGCCAAAATGTGTTTTAGTTCATGTAAAAACAACCATATAGGTATTATTTTAGAATTAAATCAGTCAAAACGTAAATATTCGATTTTTAACCGATTTATAGTCCATATAACATTCCAGCCTAAGATAAAGGCAATATTGTATCATTAATCATTAAACAACCTCCTTTTAATTCTGGCAGGCGATAGTTACCTGAAATGGTGAAAATGTACTCAATAAAAAAATTACAAAATTTAAAAATGCACTAATAGTAGATTTATCTGCTTCTTGTGGAATTTTAATAAAAGGAAAAAAAACTCTGTGAGACGGACGTAAAAATATCCCAGTTAAATAGTTACATGATTGAACATCGCTTGTCTCTGTGAGTTTCTTGCGCGGGCGCGGACGCAGGCGCAGCCGGAAGCGGAGTTGAAAGTTTTATTGATTCGGGGTCGAATGGCTCGGCCGCTACTACTGGAGCAGACAACGGCAAATCGGTGTTTATTCCGACGATCTGAGAAAATAAATGTATAGTAGAACCAAGATAAAAATAAAACATAAATATAACTCATGATGTGATAATATGAGGTTATATCATATTAGCAGTTTTTTAGAAATAGAAAAATATAAATATACTTTACACTAAACTACTTTAAACTTTAATTTATTTATTAAATAAAATTTATGTCTGCTATAAAAATAATTTGTAAAATATATAATAATCAAATTGATATCTAATGGTTTAATTTGTTATACTTCTGGTTATTTGACTATATTTTTCTTCCTTTTGTCACAAAACATTTTAAGATATAAATCGTGTTATGAAAAATGATTACCTCAGCTGTACTCTCGACACAGAGCCTCTCCGAGGCGGACGTTGTGAAGCGGAAAGGCCTACTGAATCCCAATCGTTCCAGAAACCTCGCCCGCTTTCCTCTCATCTCGTACGCCTCTGTATGTCCATCTTCAGCAGCTTCCGGCTTTCGCTTCCGACCGATCACCGTTCCCAATGGACGGATAACATCTGAAGCGAAAATTATAAGTAATTATTTTTAAACAGAACAAGAATAATAAAAACCCACACGTCAGAAGTGCATTGAAAACTTAATAAAATTTTGATATTAAAACTTTTCTCTTAGTGGCAGCCATGATTTTTTTGCAGCTTTACCACAGTCCATGTGTTGTATATATACATATGTAATCTATTTATCTACGTGGCGACGGAGCAATTGGTATCAAATCCCTTGCTAAACATTGGGCAAATAGACAGAGAGCTAACAACTCATTTTATTTATTATCTACCAGCGAATATAGGATTTCTTTTGTTTTCATATGAATATAATATTTTTGCAGGAGCTTTACCTGAACCTATCGACCGGTTACTGGTATTCACGCTAATATTTCTCGACGTCATCTCTTTGAGCGGTTTGTAAGATCTCCGTCCGCGAATAGTTCGCAGACCGCTCAAATATGGACTCTCAACATTCGACTGCTCATCTACTGTTAAAGATGTCTCTGTAATGTCCATTTCCATCGTTGTGTTGTTACCTGAAATTATTTTTATCATCCTATTATAATATATAATTTGTGGATATTTAATTTCAATTGAATGCCTAAAAATTTTTAGTTCTAAAAGAACTTCCTTCACATAACCAAATCTAAATTAATTTTTGACTCCGACCAATATATAGTAAATATTGCATAAACAAATATTTATATACTTCAAACGTATTTATATAGGGTAACATTCTTCAATTGAAATAATAATTGGCTACATTTATAGTATAGAAGCTCAATTTAAATTCTGCAATTTGTTCTGCAGATAATTTCAATTGATTTATGTGTTTTTGGCGTGTTTGTATAGTTACTTAGCTTCAACAAACTGGAAGAGTTGCAGAAGTTGTTAGAGTGCGTATAATCTCTCACCCGTGTAATTGGCCAGAAGCGATGTCTGCGTGACGTCGGCGGGCGCCGCGTGCCGCATGCTGCGCTGATAGGGCGACACCTTGACACGCGACTTGGAGTAATTCGTGACCGGCTTACGCGTCTCCTCTGCAGACACACATCGTCACACTACACACATCGTTACGCTGCTCTGCTACCGTATATCCACACTCGCTTCCAAACACCACCAGCCGTATCAATATCTCACACACCGTTTCACATAATTATATTTTAAAAAATATTTATTTCATAATTATATTAAAATTTCACATAACACACATAATTCGATTAATTGAAACACGCTGATGTTAAAAAATAAAGGTTTTCGTTATAAATCTTGTACATAGTATCTATTTAAATTACTTGTGAGCTGCTTATATTTTAAATAATAATAGTGTTGTTGTATACATATACTTCAAATAATATCTCCACCATCAGTAAGTTCTGCCTACAATTATGAAGTCTATGAAGATAAATGCAGATGTTTAACACAAGAGCTTTCAAATTTATTAATTTTATTACTTACATATCATTACTAGGATAACAGAAAAAAGACAAGTCCATTAAACACGTGGTTATATTTATAAGCTGCGTTTATGAATAAGTGTATCTACTTCGCTGTCGAGGCAATACAAATTGTTTCGATTAGGAAGGTACAATAGAGCGAAAAAGCGCTGTTTAATAAAATTATCAATGAAAGAGACATGACATTTTTTCACTATGCCCGAAACAAGACAAGAACCATAACAAACAGTCAAAAAGAATTGTTAAAATTATAAACTTTGCTTTCGAAAAAAACTCACCCTCACTCTCTACTTCTATTGAAGTGTCAATCTCCGGTGTCTCGTCGATCTTAGTGTCGTCCTTGTCCTTCCTAGCCTCCGCCCTCTCTTGCCTCCTCGGCGAGTCTGATGAACGTAGTTTACGATCCGAAGGTATGTCGTCTTTGAGTTTCAACAACTTTGACTCTTTTGACTGTAAATATTTTAAACACACTCACATTCTTAGAAGGTTCACCGTCACGAATTAAACTAAACCTTAGGATACATTTCTTTTATCTATTCGTAATAACAATATATCGTATATCGATTAGTAAATATTTTTATTGTTTTTATGAAAAAATATATTAACACTGCTGCCAAAAACAATAATTAGCTAGTTATTAACGATGATATGTTGACACAATTGAAACAGTACTCACGTCGTCAGGCAAGTAATCCTTGTCCGCTTGTTTATCGGAAGCGGGCCGCGGCGTTTCGGGCGTGCGGCTCGCTTTCACCTTCACCCAACATATATTGTTAGTGCACGTCACAATCGAGTTATTTTGTTAGTCACAAAAAATATTTTAAAGAAAATACTGAAGCGACATCATGAAAATGTATCTACATTGAAGGGCGTAAAGACCGGTTAAAAAAATAACACACGACTATTATGTACACAACCACATAATAAACAAATGAAGGCTGAACCGAAAATGTGGTTTGGTATCGGTACGAGTCAGACAAAAGCATCCATAACTCCTGCGAGCATTGCGATACTATACAATATTAAAAACACGGGTATTCGACATAATTTGATAGTTCACTAGCCAGTCAATTAAGGATAACTTGGCTTCTGACATAGTTATATAATTTATAGATTTCCACTACGATAACTTCTTAATTATCATCATCATCATCACTGCTGGACATAAGCCTCCCCTTTGGACCTCCACGCATACCTATCCGAAGCGGCCTGCATCCAGCGTCTTCCGGGGCAACCTTTGTAAGGTCGTGTTTCCTTCTTGTCAGTGGACAGACGAGAGTGGTGTCCACTCTAGCTAGCACTCTCCACACTAGCCTGCCCATTTCCACTTCAGCTTACTAATCCGGCGGGCTATATCGGCTACTTTGGTTCATCTACGGATCTCCTCATTTCAGATTCCATCACTTAGAGAAACTTCAAGCATAGCCCTCTCCATTGCTCGCTGTGCGACCTTGAGCTTTGAGGTGAGGCACACGGTCAGAGGTCATCATTAGTTATCACAATTGATGGTAAATAATAATCATTATAAGCTAAGTATACTGTACCCGTTTCTATTTAATGCTACATATTCCGCTATGATTTATGACTACTGACTTGAGAGCGCCGGGTGTAGCTGCGGCTTGGACCTTCCGGGGTGGGAGGCTCGAAGCAATCAACGTCGGAGTCCTCGTAAGCCAGCTCCGGGAACATCTGGTCGTCCTCTTCTTCAGAACTATCACCGCCATCCACGGGCTCGCCGTTCATTCGGGCGCCATTCTGTTTAGCTTTTGATTCTTTCTTCCTGTCTTGGATCTCCGGCTGAAGGATAATGTTAGAAAATTATAACAATTGCATTGATTTGTTTTTTGCATTATTTTTACAGTCCATAAGGGGCCGTCCGTTACTCACGTGATCTTTTGTTTAGCGTTTTTAACCCTACCCTTTGGTGAGATGTGGTGACAGTTAAGACCACCCATTCCTTCCATTAAATTTCACGTGTATTTTTAGAACCCAAACAGAATTTAAAAAAATTTCAGTAATAAATAACCACGATAAAAATGTGTAGACAGAAACGTTGCAGGTTTTCTTTGATTAGCAGACAATTGATAAGAAACGAATTCGGTGTTTAATCGCGCGAATTAAATTAATTAATATAGTTACCGATAAGTATACGTAGCATTAATCAAAATTGTGAATAAATACGAGTTGCATCTTATTAGACCTCCCCTTCCCTTGTGATATTTCATGATGTTTGTCAAATCTCTCTGTCCCTTCCAAGTAACATTCTTAACTCTGGCCAAGCACACTCAAACAACAACTTCATTCAACTGAAGGGTTTTTTAAATAAATTCATAATACTATAGGAGAATATACGTTGCACGATATAAGATTCTTTAATATTTTAAATTATCATTGAAATAACATTTAACAACTAATTAACAAAGTACTAATACAAAATCGTTTACCTTTCCATTATCCTTAGCATCTTCGTTCACCTTTTCAATCTGAGCCACCAGGGCATCTTTTTTCTCTAAAGGCGCATCCTTCTTGTCTATACTCTTTTCTACAGACTTCTCTTTTTTGTCTGCAACCTTTTCCATGTTTTTTTCAGTGTGTTTATCCTTTTTATCTACTGCCTTCTCTGTAGGTTTGTCTTTTTTGTCAACTGATTTCTCTGTAGGTTTCTCGTTTTTATCAACTGATTTCTCTACAAGTTTTTCTTTTTTGTCTACTGCTTTCTCTGCAGGTTTTTCTTTTTTGTCTATTGATTTCTCTACAAATTTTTCTTTTTTGTCTACTGATTTCTCTACAGATTTTTCTTTTTTGTCAACAACTTTCTCTGAAGGCTTTTCTTTTTTGTCTACGATTTTATCTGTAGATTTCTCTCTCGTATCAGCCTTGTCAACAATTTTTTCTGTACTTTTATCCTTTTTGTCAACTTTATCTTTTTCATTTTGATTAAGTTTTTCTACTGATTTCGTATTCTTCTCTGCACTTTTTTCAGCCGCCTGTTTCTCTTTCTCGGCATTGACCGCCATTTTCTTCTTCATATCTTTTACGGGACTGTCGGTACGCCTCTGTAATATAATATTTTATATAATTCAATGGCTTGAAAG
>JAAAKR030062235.1:0-11363 GCA_010014985.3 Delias pasithoe
AAAAAATAAAATCTTCCGTCCTTTATTTACGCGCATAGGTAAGACGGGATATGACTGAAACATATTTTATAACAATCGTTAATATATATATTTGAAGCACATTATATTTATGTAAAAGTCTTTGAATCTGTAACAATTGTGGATAATTTGTAGATTGACGGTAATAAACTTTAAAATTAAGGTTTCGAAAGGTTTTGTCATAATATTGTGTCCATAATTATTATGGTTACTAATGCCCCAGAGTGTTGATATTCTTTCAACTTTAGATGCCTCGTTATCTTTTATCTTAGCCCTGAACTTTACGTTGTCGTCCAGCCAAAATGGATGGACGTACTAATTCCATAAATGAACATGAAATCAATTCTTGCTATAGTTTGGCTTGTATAATTATTATATTTTTAGGCTATCTTATTTATGTACGTTTTAGCGGGCATCGGTAACTTAGCTTTGTATTTAACACAATGACTTTATAAGTAATATAAAAATACAACACTGACAAATTCTTATAAATACACGAGCCATTTAAAGTTCTGATTATAAGTGTTTAATAGATTTTTTTATAGAATATTTAGAATTTAATGATTTGAGAATCATGTATGACATGATCTATTTTTAAAATGCAGTGTTTTAAGTCCATTTGCAGCTAATTCATTAAAACTGTGTTAAAAAAACGGGGTGCCATTTAAACGTTCATAATGGGCTCACAGAACGCCATAATTGATTTGAAATGATTTTGTTTCCAGTATTTGAATAAATTTTATTTCTACCCTTGACAGACTGCTGTTTTTTTATTTAATTTAAAACTATTCAGAATTTACATTAGGATTTAAATTATGTTAACAAAATTTGTTACATTATACCTGTGCACTCCGTTTAAAGAAAGAAACGAGGTGTATATCACTAAATAAACTGTCCTTATTTCCACCGCGGTCTAAAATTAAGTTGAGTACACACAAATACTTGCTTCTTTTAAGCTATACCGATTTTATGTAATAAATGAATTTAGGTTTCATTTTTAAGCTTGGTTAAGAGAAATTAAACTTTACGGACACGAAATACCCAGAAATGATGCAGACACAAAATGTTACTTCATAACACGAGATTTGATCATCTAGCGTTGCATTTCTATATTGATTGGTAGACAAATACCATATATTTTTTCAACTAAATTTATATTCATTTTCTGAACTGCAATTATATCATGTAGGTAATCTGCGCGGTATATCGTATCGGTACAATAGTTTATAAGAGTAATAATTTAATTAGTTTTCAATGATAAAATAGTTGAGCAGGACAGGTATATTTTAGATAGTTTTTTAGTCATTACAAATCATGACACAAAAACACAAAAAATTCATTATTTATGTTTATTAAACCGTTGGGAAGTAGCGTCCGTATAATTTAGCAATTATTGTTATTCTTAAAAAAACCACAATCTACCACCAAGGGCAACATTTGGAACCGTGAGTTCTAATTATATAGAACGATTTTCAGTTTTACAATCAATTATCAGGAGCTTTAAGGACTCATATATAATTTGTATATGAGCCCTTAATATTTAATATAAGTAATTTCCGTAGTTGCACAAGATTATTCAAAATATAACAGCTACTTATCATATTAGCTACATATCTTCAATCAATAAAAGAAAGCTAATAGTTTAGATCAGCTGTTAAGATTTTATTTACTTTATTTGTACATAGTACAAACCTTGATTAATTTATTAAATTAGTTTTATAATATAATTAAAATAGTTATGCGGTTGCATAAGCAATTGAAGTGATTCACATGAATATTCATTGGGGAAAACAAATCTCTGAAATACAATATTTTCATTAAAGTACTGTATTTACAAAAATAATTAATTAATACATTACTGAAATACAAAACAAATATAATAATGTAATAATATGAAATACATACATTTATTTTTACATACAAATCATTATTATGATGTCTCCAATGTCTTAGAATAAATTTTTACATAGTCAATATATTTCTTGTTTGCCCTAATGTTGGCTGGTTTGATAACAAATTGATTAAGAATATATACATGCATAAAGTGAAAGCATATGAGTAATGAACAAATTATGTGTGTGAGTTATAATGCTTCAAATGATAGCGCAGTCTTGGTCTTGTAGAAATATCGCTATTTCTTCGGTATTCCTAACTTTAATATGTCAGCTGTATGTTCTCCAAGTCTTACTAACGAAATATGTGGAAGGAATGTTTTGTGGTATCTCATGTATAACGACAGTTATAATACCTTATCCTCTAATACAAAAACTATATTACTGAAAGAATCATATAGTTTAATGGGCCTTGGAAATTTCTAAGTAAAAAGGTTAAATAATAACTTAGTATATTCAAGTAGTAACAGCAATGCGCCATTATAGTCCATAACTGATATACCATTCGAAAATCTTATCACAGCTACGCTAGTTGTTACATATGGTACTAATGACTGTCCGAAAACTCGTTTGATGTGGGTAATTCGGAATCAGAGATGTCGGCATTTTCATCTGCAACAGTCTCCGAGCTATTTGTGCTACTCGATGCATCACTAGTAGTGGAATTTTTTAGATGTCTCTGGTTATTTACAACAGATATAGCACTCTTCAGTCTTTTACTCTCTGGACTATTGTCAGGTTTATCTTTTTTCCTTTTGTTACTTTTATGATTACTTTGTATTCCACTAGTGCTTGGCTGGTCTAACAAAAAGTGGTGTGTTTCATTACTCATACTAACTGACAGAGTGCTTAAAGTTTTAGAAGATTTAACACCTTTACCAGAGTTTGATTTACGATTACCTTTTTTTGTATCTGTTTTAGATTTTTTAGTTTTAGAGACTTGCTTACTTTTTTTAGATTTTTTTTTAACTTTTTCACTCTTACTTGATTTTCGTTTAGTCTTCTTTTTCTTGGATTTTGGCGTATGCGGTTTATAAGACTCACCACTGGAATCGCTATAATACGATGTTGCTTCTGTTGAGGTCGAGGTGCTGGGAGTATAGAAATCTGATTCTGATGAAATTGAGCTTATAATGGTGGAGTCGTCAGAAGCGCAGATACTCCTGGGTAAAGGTGGAGTGTATGTGATGTCGTCGGAGTCGGAGGCGGGACTGCGCTTTACAATAGAGGGATATGTAGAGGTAGACTGGAGAATGCCAACGGAGGAAGGTCCGGCGCAGCCAGGGTTCTGCTTCAAGGTCAACTTGACAAAGGGCTCTGGCCTTTTCTCCTGACCTTGATCCGTCTGAGTGGCTATTGGCTGAGGCACCTGAGGATCATCTTCGATAACGACGTCGCTATCTGATTCCAATAGGTCTACCACTTCCGGAGTGCGTGCGTGAGGAGGCTTTATATAACCGACCACCATTACTTCTGAGTTATCATCAGAATCTGAGTGAGATATCGTTTCTATTGGAATTACTTCATTTGTTGATGGATTTGATATATTGATTAGAGGGTAAACCGGCGCTGGTACTCGCGATGGACCTGGTGGCGCATCGAATGGAAAATGACGTAAATAATCATCAAGATTTATCTCTGAATCGAGACTGGAATCGTTATCTGAACTGGATATCACTTCGTTAACCATAGTTGATACACGCGAATCAGTAGTGTATTGAACATTTCTGTCATATCCTGCCATATCATATGGTGTAGATGCAAAACAATATAATTCATGTAGAAAATGCTCTGTTCTATCCCCAAAATATCTCTGCATTGCATCTCTAAATTCTGGAGAGTTAATATGATATCGTGGAAGCAAATCCATAATTTGAGTCATCACATAGGATATGTGTCCAATATTTTCATTCAATAAGTAATGAAGTTCTCTACTTAACCAAGGCACTAAGCGATGCATTTGTGAATCATTACATCTGAAACATAAGTATAGTTGTTTAACTTATAGATAGACAAGGAACTTAGTATTCCTCTATTTGGCATCTTAAGAAAATATACTGTATACCTATAGAATTCAGGTGCACAGTCTCTAAATCTTCCTGTGATATCTGGTAGGGATCTAGCCCAGAGATTATGTCTATATATAGTGCGTCGAAAGTATGAAGGTTGACGACGCCTGTGTACAGGTGGAGGTCTCCGAGCCCTGTAGTTTGATAATATGTGTTCTATTGCCCATGTATCTCGATATGGCAATGTTAAAGTTGTTCTGAAATGTTAACACAAACTGCTAATATGAAATTTTTTAATTCTTATCACCTTTCTCATGGGCACCCTGAAATAATTGTTCTTCATAGGTAATTTTTGATTCATTATTAATACCAAATGTTTTAATTTTGCTATTCACAAGTACCTGTATCTAAATCTCTGTGTTGCATTTGCTAAATTATCCAATTCAATTCTTTCAATATCTTCAACTTGCGATCTTTGTTCAACCATATATTCTTCATATTGATGATTAGAACGCACATTATGAATGATTGACTTAAAAATTTGTTTACATAAAGGGCATTCTGCCTTGACCTGCAAGTAAAATTATAAAATCAATAAAAGTAATTTTCATAAGAAACCCATAATTATATTAAATTAGGCATCATAAAAATGCCGAGGACTTTGCTTATGTATTAGATTAATTAAGTACTTAAAATATTACTAGGCATAACCAAATGAAACTTACTTTACTCCACTTCAAAATACATCTAAAGCAAAACTGATGGAGACAAGAATCAGTGAATGATTTATTTTTACACATTCCCAAACAAATTGCACAATTTGGTGGTGGTGAATTTCTTCCATTGTCATGTTGAGGGCTACTATCATCACTCTTTACACTACTGTCTCCTTGTGAAGTATTTGATAATGTCTCCATTTTGCAATACTAAAATTAGTTAATATTATTTAGCTGGTTTCAATCAATCAATAATTTTAGTTAATATGTTGGTCATAATTATTATTCAATTTTAAATAAGTTGTTGATTTAGATGACTGACAAGACACTTCTTTCATATTAAAAAATAATAATTTAATGCATGCATGCAGATATGTAAAAAATATAACATATTAAATAGTTAACGATCGTCGTTTAAATAAGAATTATGTAAAAAATATAAAGACGAATATTAGTTCTATTATTGGACTAAATTTAAAAATCATTAATCTATTTACTTCTACAGTTTCGATCAATCAACCTTTTGCGAAGCCGATATAAATAGGAACATCATTAATACTACTTTTTTAGAATTAAGAAGTAGGTATAACTTTAAACTACAAAATAAGAATTAAAAATCTCACCGTATCATGTAGATTCAAGATCACAGAGTACTCCAATAATATTTGTACTAAAAATCCACATAGTTCTGTTATAAATTAAGTAACTAGTTCACGTACCACTTATAGTTTACTACAGTGCAGTGGGAATCAGTTTTATTTATCTCATACAAAGTACAAAATTAATGTAAATCGTAAATTTTATTTAGTGGTCTGATTCACATCTCACAATGTTAATTGCTAACTACAAACTGCAAAGATTACTATAAGGTTTAATTTTTCGACCATAGATTTACGTAAAAGTACTAAGGTGATGACTAGTGGGATACCACCATTACCTTAATAAGAGGCGGAGCAAAAAACATAAACAATTTCATAATATTTTGACATAGACGCCTCAGTCTCATTCTACAAATACAAATGCTCTTCCTTTTGCTTGACAACGACGTGCCATAGCTAAATAGTATCGTCACTTCGGGGGTGAAGATTGATTCCCGTTTCACAAAGAGACATCGTGGAGATGAGCCGTGGGTCACTATGCCCTCCCTTTAGCCCTATTTGTTCCACATGAAGCTTGCAATGAACAAAACGGTTGCCCAACTTATGTGACTACCGCATGCTAAGCGCTAGGCGTGGAGATCCATAGCTGACGATTTTGTAAAGTGCCTCCTTAGGAAGACTGCCGATGCGAGATATCCTTGAATGGAGAGTATTGTCGTACCACTCGAAAATGGACGCCTCTCAATTTGCCCACATCTACTGCATTGTAGCGAGGCACTCTAGACTACTAGAGCATAGACGATCTTCCCGCGACTTAGCCAATGCTCTAACGTCTACATTAAGTCCAATCCTATTCACCACCCAGTATTAAACAGGACCCAACCACCTGTCCATTTGTAACTGTCAATCAAGCTTAAACCATGGGTCCCTCGTTATCTGTCCCTCAACCACTGATTTTCTCAGATCTATTAAACAGTTTTTAGTTATTGTTTAAATATACTTATGCTAAATAATGAAAAAGGATTAAAAAAGTATTCTAAGAAAATTTCAATAAATACGGAAACTTAATGTGTCTGTCAAATTTCAGCCCAGTAACTGCAGTTAAAGTGAGTGAAATATAGAGTACCTGCAGAATTCAGAGAAATGTGTGTAAATTTTAACGTTAAATAAAAGCTTTAAAAATGTATATTTAATGTAAAAAATATTTTACAAACTTGTAACGAAAATTGTCTCCATATTTATTGGCTTTTAAATTTAAAAATATTAGTAACTCGCATAATTTAAGAATCCGATTTTCTTAATGTCGTCTCAAAGTTGAAATTGCATATTATAAATAATACTGAGATAATTGTTTAGTTGTTGAATAGTTTACGAATAAAATTGATACACTCTTAGCTTTACGATTATTAACGCATTTCGGAGTTGGCCATAATTTTTTTAAAAAACACATGGTTCGCTAGCAAATAGCCGAGCCCATAAAGAAATAAAACAATATTTTCACATAAATTTGAAGATATTATTCTCTTAAATGAGCTGAGAATAAAAAACTATCTAATAAAATCTATCACAACAAATGTGAGTTTTTATCAAAATTTATGACAATATCTATAAATAAATAAAGAATGCAAGTAATAAATAAAAATTAATTTTGTTTATCAGAAGAATCAATGAAATTTCTGCCTGTTCACTTAAAATTAAAAATTATTTAAAAACATAACAAAAAATAATTGTTTATTATGAATGTTTTATTAAAATATAGAAATTTAACAATAAAACCCACTTAAATATAATAATTATCAATAATGCTTGATTTAAAATTTATATCATATTAATAAGATTATATTATATTAATAATTATATTAATATAATTAGAAATATTCTAAATTTTCAACGTAATAAATAAATATGGCGACACTTGCCGTGACGTATGCGCAATTTTGTGTATTCAAAACAAATCTCACTAGTCTTAAAAATATAATTAAAATAGAAAATCATTCGGACAATGAATAAAAAATTACCGATCGGATGAAAACTAATGGATCTGATGAGGAAAACGAAAAGTAAAATATGTTTAATTTTTTATAAATAAACGATTATCGGACAAATAAACAATAATATTGGACGTTGACGGACAAATAAGAGGCAGTCTAGTGGTTTAAACTAAAATTTGAAAACTTTGTTTCCATGTGCTAACTTCAAACAAGTAACTTCTTGGTATTTAATAATTTATAATAGGTATTGTCAATGGTTTAGCAAGACTGAGTTGATTTATGTCAAAGTCAATAGAAATTTAAATTGTTTTAATTTAGTAATGTTCTGTGTTTCAATTAAATAAAGAATCAGAATTATATTTAGTTTGCCCTAGAAAAATATATTAGTTGGAATAGAATGGGTTTGATGAAAAAGGTATTAATTTAAAACCATATTTCTTTTTATATTTTTAGCGTTACGTAATCCAAGATTAATTATTCTACAAACATTATTTCAGACTACAGGGCTTATGGGCTTAGCTGTAAATCCAAATCCGCATCACACTCTTGGTGCACTGTATGGCAAAATATTGAGAACTTTGGAGAAAATGCCTGAACAGTCTGTATATAGAAAATATACAGAACAAATTGTTGTAGAAAGAGCAGCAGTCCTTCGACAGGTTATACATTTGTTATATAAAATTAGTCTAAAATATATTTAAAAGAACTACATACTCCTATATAATTAACTAAAATATATATTTGAGTTTTTCCTTTAAATTGGATTTTAGCAAGTTAATGTTATTGAACAATTTCCTTTAAGTATATACATTATTTAAAAAAAAAATCGCAGTATATCTTTTTAGTTTTGTAGTAGTTTATTGTACTGATTACAATATTATAACCAGGTTTGACATTGTATAATGTTTCAGACAAAAGATGGCTATGAAATTGAAAATAAAATTAATTGTGGCCAAGCTGAAGAATTGATTATTCAAGCTGAAAATGAGTTAAATTTAGCTCGAAAAATGCTTAATTGGAAGCCATGGGAACCTCTTGTTGCTAAGCCTCCAAAAGGCCAATGGGACTGGCCTCCATCTAAAGCTTAATTTTGACATGTAGACTGCTCATTATTTAATTTTGTAGAAATAGTTCAGAGTTCAGGATTTCTGATAATCTCTGAAATAAAACAAGACAGTGAAGTTGTTTGTTTTATTATAAAAAGAAACATAATATAAAAATAATAAATATTTAAATAAGTTTTAATTATATAAAGTTTATTATTTTCATTTAGGGCATTATTTTGGTAAATAAAGTCCTTATTAACATTATTCCATTGAATTTATTATGAAACCTTTCGAAACAGTTTTCATATACATCTTATTTCATTTGTGACATAAAAGCAAATCTACTGACTCAGTTTAAAAGATGACTGATTATTAGAAAAGTATAAAAAGTTATTTTTTTGTCATTTAGTATTTTGTACTAGTCTTTGGCTATGAAAAAGTTTAATTTAGCTGTAAATAATATTAAGATTTATATTTTAACACTGTAATATTACTTTTGGCACACATCAAATCCTTTAAAAGTATATTTTATTCTTATTGTACATTAAAATCTTTTACTGCACATTAATGCTCACAAGAGACAAAAATAAACTAAACAGCATTTTTTTTAACAGTCATGGAACATGATATAGTTATTATTTATTAACATTTATTTATAGCCAAATATATTTTACTAAATTGGAAACAATGGTAACATATAATGTTGCTTAACTGTCCTAAAAATTGGCAGCCAACAAAAAGACCGGGTGACTGTAATATTATTAAAAACATACCTTTTAATACATTTCTTGTAACAAATATTTTTAAATTACTCGTAAAGAAACTATACTTCAAGTAATATAAAACATTAGGTTTATGGTTAACTTTTACAACTTTATAAGGACCAACTAAAATCTTACAACAAGGTATTTTCAATATTACAGATATCCAGTCCTCCCATATACTTTTTTATAAATAAACATATATTTTTCTTAATTATTATATTACAAACTTATATTGCTAAACTTATTTAAAAATAAATAACACTGAAAATAACTTTTCTACAAAACTGAACTTCACAACCAGACAGCTTTAAGTTATGTTGAAGTGACACCTTTTCTTGCAACAAGAAGATTTAACACTGGATGTTTTTTTATATAACTAACAGCCTTTTTATGTGTCACCATTGTAAAGTCATATCCATTACATTGAAGAATTTTATCATGCATACGCAAACCAGATTTAGCTGCTGGACTTCCTTCATGTACTTCAGTTACATAAATGCCCTGGAAGACAAACAGAACATTCAAAAATTATAAATAAGAATAAAAAATTATCTTTTTCCAATAACTAACATTGTCAGTGTAGCCCTGAGGACTCTTACGATAGTCTTGATCAATTCCACCTCCAATTTTAAATCCGCATTTCATTACTTCTCGCCCTTCAGTATCGATACCAGCCTCTTTTTGTAAAGTTATAGGAATCTGTTTTGAAATTATAAACAGGTGCTATAAATTATAATATACTTATTGACTTTCAAAACACTGTTGGGAGTGGCCTTGCAAACTTACGCTGAGGCATTCCATTGCCGTTCCAGCTTGATGCTGAAATGCCATTTTCGCCATGATTGGTAAGTTTATATATTTCTTTAATATTTAAACCTATACCTGAAATAACAATTTTGTAATATTTTGGTGATTTGGAATTTGTTCTTAAAACTATAATAGCAAGAAATAAATCTTAATTTAATGTACAGAACATTATCTCCAAATAGGAAAGCAAACGATATATCGTTCATACACATCGATGTTTTAACAATGATATCAAAAGCTTATACATCGATGTAACTTCATTTCTATTAACATTTTTTCTAACTAACAAAAAGTGGATGCGTGTAAACCTTCAGAAGTCAATCGATTTAGAAAAGAAATCAGGACGCTATTTTAAGGGATTCCTTAAAGTTTTCGTGTAGTTCAAGTCAAATAAAAAATTTTTTGCTCAATTTTTATTATAATAAAATGTTATTTCTGCATAACCAGTTAATTAAAAAAGTGAAATTAATCTTAATAATTATTTTGAATTAGCATATATTACACAAAAATAATACATAACTTACAGGAGTCATCGTATGTTTGTAAAACACTTTAGGTCTACTGAATGTACTACCAGTCCTGATAATATAGCGTCATAAATAGTTTGTTACAGCGTAAGCGCTATTATAACAAAAATGCATCACTTGGATACGTTGGAAGCAGCAAGTGGTACCTTTCTGCGAACGCTCTCCAAGACTAGACTAAACAATCGGTTTTCATCATGATGCAGGTTTGGACAATTTTTTAATTACCGTCAGCGCCGACTGCGCCTAAAGAAGTTTCATTTAAAAAAATAAAATTACGCACAATTTTTTTTTATAAAATTAAATATATTATAAAATTATCGAAAAATTAAGAAAAATTAGTATTAATCTTAAATTATGTGTGCGAAAAAAATTCCTCCACGTTTTACAATGAGGAATGAAGATTTTTTCTAAAAGGCTAGAACCCAGAGCCGTAAAACGAAACAACGAGAATGTAAAAAAAAAGTGACACAATTTTTATGACTTCATATTTTCGTTTTTGATCATACTGAAAGTGGTTTATTATTATTTTCTTTAAAGTTTGATATATACGTCTTGTTCAATTTGTCAGAATACAAGGCAACTGAAGCAAGAAAAGATGTCGGGGGGTGAGTACAGATACGTATGGCGAATTGCGTTTCGAAATTTTATAAATTCTCTCCGACCCCGACAAATTCGTGGTAATGAAATTGGTTAGTATCTAATACTGTCTTGTATGACTTAGAGTATGAATACTAAATATAATTAAAAATAATAATTTTAAGGAAAAGATTATATTGGAAATGTATATTTTGAGATACCTGCGGATCCAAGTAGAGGCAAAAGAAAACCAGCAAGATGGTATGACCCACCAAAGGGCTTGGACTTTCAAGATCCAATACCTGCTGAGTGGGAAGCTTGGCTTCGAATGAGAAGGTTAAATTAATATTGAACTTTATTATTTGCAAATACAGTATAAATAATTATTTACCAAAATTGATTTTTTAGGTTTTTGCCT
>JAAAKR030062416.1:0-11448 GCA_010014985.3 Delias pasithoe
AAAAAAATCGAAATTCGATACGAGGTAACCCGCGAAATTCAAAATTGGTGATACTTTTTGAACACACCGTACAAACATTATACTTTTTTTTATCTCTGGCAAAGAACATGTCTCCATTAATGTTGTAGATTTACTAGTATGAACAAGTCTTTATAAGAATAAGCAATGAAAAGGTACGTTTGTAAAGAAGATTATTCCAGAAGTAATGTAAATGTGGAATTCCAGACATTTAGTTTTCACACAGGTAAATGGAGATATGTTTTTAATTTTATATTTATACCTTGTACTTCATAAACCGCTTCGTATCCTGTGGATTACGGAACTTCTTATATTATTATTTTCTTTTTTACCAGGATTTCCAGATATGGAAAATTAAATAAGGTTAACTGTCATTTATAAATTCAATATATCAAAATTAGAGGAAGGTTAGTAAAACGTAAAAGGAATATAGAACAAGGTTTAACCATAATATTTTGTCTGCATCGACGCAAATGAAATGAGTTAAAAAGTACCGGAATTTATTAATACTAAGATTTAAAAACCAGCTAACTTAAGATAAATATTAATTATATAACCTTTTCGCCTATACAACCTTCTCTAAATGAAACTACTAGTTAGTATCGCATCTTCTCACCTCGTTTTAAATCATTAGTGTATTACTATTATTTTGTTTAAATAATTGTTTACAAAAACCTACAATATTTAGTCTATCTCGTAGAATGTGTCCTGTGGCGTCATTGATGCGTTAGTTTTAGAGGAGTGTACAAGTGTTTTGTCCATGAAATAATTTTACAATAAAAATGAAGAGGTGTGATATGATTTTAGTTTATAAGAGCCTAAAAAAAAATAATTTTGCACATTGGTCTTTTAAACATTGTTTCAGTTATACTTACTTATTATTAATATTGTTGTTTGGAAAGAACTGTGTCGCCAATCTTTATGACGAAGAAAAGAGTGAAGATCGGACCAAACGCCAAGTTAATGCATTACCTTTAGTCTTTCCGTATGGAGCTACTTATAAGGTTAGTAACGGTATAATTTAATTAACCCATGGTGAAATGACATAAATAAAATTATTATAATTAATTTTAGGTAATGTACTAGAAAATAATAACATTATTTGTAAATGAATCAGTATCTACAAAACCATACACTAAGATAGAATATATATAAAATATGATATGAATAGCATTTAAATGTTTTTAGCTCCTCGTCGGTTTGACCACCCCAATACCTAACAAGGACCACATAAATTTTGGTTTTCTCTTGAATTTTCAATATCAGTACGTACAGTTTCAAAATATTTCCGAATTGTCTACATACTATGTAATAAAAGAGGTATCAAGAGAGGAGAGGGAAGCAGATTGGGCTTCTAGGAATGATGAACGACTTATTTTTTATAAGTCAATTGCTGATATGTTGGAAATGTAAGTCTTTTTCGGTTATATCTATGTAGTAGAATTGGTTACGCAGAGATTTTAATATCCGCCTCTTAACATCACCAAAATACTATTACAATAAATGGCAGGTATAGAGATAGATAAAAGCTTTGAATGCATTCAAATATAAATAAATCTATAATAACTTAAGGTTAACCTAATCTCTTACTTTGTGTATATTTATAGTCTTATTTCATACCTATATGTACTTCAAAATATATGATAGTGACTCCTCTTCGTGATTCAATTAACGAATCTTTTCATCTGTTCGTACCATTTTCATAGCCATTAATATTTGTAAAAAATATTATATTCAATATCATTTTATTAAAAAAGACAAGGCCTTGGTGGTTTTGTAAATAAATCAAATTGTTAAAAATCGCATCAAGAAATAATTATATTAATTAAAAGTAGCACGTACGCCGTTCTAGCAATTTCATACTTAAGCCCTCATTATAAAACCTGAGTGGTATATTTGATTATGAATTTCTAAGGCAGACTTTATACATTATGTTTTTGTTGCTGTATAAACAGAGCACGAGGAGTATACGAGCTTTGAAACGGACTTAAATCTAGAAATGAATATAAATTATCCTATTCGATGCGGTCGAGCTGGCGGTTTACCATACGTAATGGGTCTCTTGAGGAATTTCCTAAATTTCGCGGAAAATCGAAAATCAAAAAGCGATTGCAATACGTGTAATTTAGGGCGCTGAAAATGATTCTATTTTTATATTGACACACTTGCATCTTAAGCATATACGTTTATTAATTTAATATTTCATATAAATGATAAGTAATTATAATTGGCTTCTAAATGCATAATATTTGTAAAATAATTATTAATGTGACGGTAAATATTGGTTTAAAACTGTCATCATCCTAAATATTTGTGTTAAAGCTTTTAAGTCAACGTTTTGTTACTCGAGTATAAAAATTCTTCCAGGAAAGGAATGAATGGACAGGATTGCGTGCACCGAGCAATTTGCGAAGCAGCCCAATTTCCTGTTGATAAAGATGGACTAATTGGTGAAATTTTACACATTTTGTTGACGTAAGCATAAATAAACCACATTAAATTATATTAACTTTTTACGAATGTGGAAAATAAGGTTTTCACGGTGTATGTGCTGTAAGAACTTAAATAGAAAATTTATACGATAAGAAATATACACAGATAAATAAAAAATTAAATCTTTGTTATGAAGCTTCTTGACAAACACAGATAGACCACAAGCACTGGTTATGCTATCCAACCACCACATTGCATTGTGGCAATGAAATAATATGTTTATCTAAAATTTATGAGATAAATTAGAGGAAGATTTTATTAAAACATTTATTTTTTAGACCAGACTATGGAAGGAATTTGTTTTTAGAAGATTCGGATTTTAAAGAAGACATGTCATCTTACTTTGATGCAGCCACTGCCGGTAGGCAAATGTTCGATTGCGCCTACATTTACGACAAATGCAGTGAATTGAGAAGTGTTTTGAATTTAATATCTACTCTTACGGATGAATAAGATTTGCATCGAAAATTTTTCAAAATATAATTTAATAGGTCTCACATTGAATCGCTTTTTACTAACTTTATATTTTTCTACAAGTTATAATAATGTTTTTCAATAATTTTTACGTAATGGGTTGATGGCTCAAATATATAACTGTGTGCCTTTTATTTATATTTTATTATTATGCAAATATGTTGTTCTGAAAAAGCTATTTGTTTTCTGAAAAGCGAAAAATAAATCTTCGAACAAAATACATTCTAGTCTACACCTTTTACATTTATTTAAATAATTATGGCAGATTATACTACCTAATATTTATTTTAATAAAAATCGGAGCAGTAAGCTCATCTCTAGCTCTAGCTTGGCCGCCGATGTATTGCCGGCTTTTAAGGGGCAGGTACGATATTTTCGAAGGTCCAGAAGTCGTATTTGTTTGCAAATATCGGAAGGCATCGAGACTCATAAATTTTACCATAAATTTTTTTATTTTTATTTTAGTATTATTAGTATTAGGAATATATTATAAGGAAATATAAATAAATAAACTATAATAAAATGATTCGAGAAAAAGTTTATAGTTACATGAAATGCAACTATGAAATGAATACAATAAATGTACAACGGTGAATTTCATCAATTAAATGTAAACTTCAATGATGAATTAATTGCAGTGCGAGTAAGTGCTCTCAATGAAGTAATAATATTTTATCATTTTGAATAGTAATAATTATAAAAATGTGTGAACAAAAACAATTTTAGCATTCGCTGTCATCGTAGTATATTCACGGAATTATTTATGATACAGCTGACAACGGAGCAGGTGGGTCTCCTAAATAAAAGAACACCGCCACAAATGGACAAACACGCCACGGTCCGCGTATTGGTTGTGTTGGCGGCTTTTTACGCCGCTTAAGCGATATTTTAAAGGCCTCCGATATCCTCACTCATTCAGTGAAACACAGTAGAAGTACGATTTCAGGTACAACAACCATTTGACGCTGAGTATTCTGTGAACCCGTGCATAGGACGAGCCGACCCAATTAGTGCGTAAGCATATGCTTCAGCATGGCTATCCCATGAGTGCGACATTTTTAAGACACTCGCCCGGTCACTGCCAACCCCTCCAGAGACCAAATAAACTATAAGTTAAATTATAATTGTCCAGACTGGGATTCAAATTTTTTAAACCACTTACCTACGAAGCTCTCAAAATCATACATCAGACGCCTCGTATTACTTAGCCAAAACATTTTTATATGATTCCTTGGTAAACCAATCTATAAAATAACTTCATATATCAAGTTTTCTATGTCGTAGTAAGTTTAATTAGGATAAAAATTCAATCAGAAATAAAACAGTTTAAATTTAGAAAAATATAATTTTAAATATCTGTATATGTGGATACATCAAGCACAGAGAAAGGACAGGACTTAATAGACAAATTGCAGTCATCTTTTGTATAGTTATTCCACTTTCCCTGGACTTTCTGATTTCTGAAATTAAAAATTTAAGCAGATTAGTATTGGGACTTGTAGTTTGGTGATTTAATATAAAGATAACATTCGTTTAAAAATAATTACCTAAAAATTATTTTAAGTATCTTATGGTATAGCAAATATGGTTCAGATATCATGTTAATTTCACAAATTGCACGCCGAACACATTGGTATCCACTCAGCCCATTACTGAAATAAATAAGTACCTTAAATAAATTAAAACTCTACTCAAAAAATAACATACTCAATATATTCTTATATTTTAGAAAAACACTTTCATCTAGTTTTTGTTTAATTACATTGAGAAACGTTTATTTTCATTTTTTGTTACTTTTGAGGTTTTCGTGATATATTTATAGTAAAATGTACAAAAAACTATCACCTATCTAGTAGTACTTCCATGTTGTTATATAAACTCCGTCTCGTTAAGTGGTGATACCAATGAAAGCTATCTGGAGGATCATCCCAGTTCATTCGGAATCCTATGGCCTGCGCAAAAATCTGATTCCACCGTACCATATTAGCTTTATGGTTTATACGTAACTGAAAAAGTACAAATGAAAATGAAAAAAAGAATAAACTTTTTCATTGCCTAAATTTTCGTTTAATTTGTTGAATACGAAAAGTATTTTCAAAGAATTAAGCAACACCATCAATTGAGAACACTTACGAAGAAATGGGAAATATTTCTGAATGTAAGGTATCTTTTTGCTTTTGTCTTAGTGTCCCCGTGATCGATAGTAATCAAGATAACAAGGAAAAAATAACAAACTAATATCACTTGAATTTTATGCATTTCTCTTGAGATTGTTTTCTAAGATGCTGTCAAATCTAGGTGCTACCAAGAACTGAAACAAAAACGGCTCTAGATTTTGTTACAATGTTTGTCATATTGTGATGTTAATGTCTTAAATATACATTTACTTAACCATTCATTTTGAATAATCATCGTTGTGCAAACATTGTTTATTTTTTCATTTACGCTGTGTCGACGTCTACGTATAATATTATGGTGCCGATATATTAAATAGACAAGCAACCTCCATGGCTTGGGAGTTAACGTATCTGTTCGTTGCGCTTAAAGGCAAAGGTTCGAAATCCGGGAAAATAAATAATTTTTTTTTTATTGGAAATAGCTTCGCGTAGAAAATTTAATTACATAGAAAAATATTTAATTTATTAAATACATTGTAAAACCATGATAGGTTCAACTTCGAAAAAGAGGTCAACCATCGAATCTAACGCGGATGGGCAGCGTTCGGGAAACTACGCAATGTCTTTTCGTCCGACATACCTCAGTGCCGCAAGACGAAGGTCTTCAACCTATGTGTGTTACCAGTGATGACATATGGAACCGAAACGTGGTCTTTTACTATCGGCCTCTTCTCAAAGGAGTAGGACGTCCACCCACAATATGGACAGATGCTCTTATAAAGGTCGCCGGAAAACGACGGTTGCAGGCCGCTTCGGATAGATATGTGTGGAGGTCCAAGAGGAGGTCTATGTCCAGCCGTGGACGTCTTAATATCGGGCTGAGATAATGACGATGAAAACAATGATGATTTATATTTTTGTGAATTTTTCAACTGACTATTGAGAGAAATATTTTTTTTAGTAATAGTCCTCATTCTTTCAATATTATGCCTCACATTTCTTTGTAAGTTCATAAGACAGATCATCAACTTTATGTTAAAAATGAATGAATATGAGAATTTTTGCTGTAAGTATAAAAAAAGTTGCAAAATATGCATTAGTTTGTAGACTGTCTTATTTATTTATGGGCTCCTAGTTATTGAATTTGTGATTGACTATAAGACTATCGTTATATTTTTATGAAGGTTACTATATCATATACACTATAATACTGTAGCATATGACAGTCATTTTAATATATCAAGTCAGTTAAAACTTTGAAAAAGTTCAGCGAGCACCTCATCATCATGTATTTGTTCATTGGTACAGCGTTGTTAACCATATTAGTAAATTAAAAAGGCGGAAACTTGTTAGTGCAACGTGGTATTATAATATCTTCATTAGTTCCTAGAGCATTTTCGTGTTTGCACTCTCTCATTATACTCTGTACTTTTTAATTTCATATGTTACGTATTGCATTCTCGTATGACTTTTTTAAATTACGTCTTCATGTTATTTCATTAAGGTATAAATAAATAACGTTTATATGAAACGAAACTTCAATTACGTAAGGTCAATGAACTTAGAACAACCATTTTGAAGTTACTCTGTATACTGCCTGTAGGAGGATGATCTCACTACTTTCAGATGCGCCCTTGAATAATTTACAGGTTTTCATATAAGCCTCAAAGTAGTGGACGGTATAGACGGTAATCTTTTAGTTCTTAATATATGTAACGAAATCAGTAATGATTACTACCAAGTATTTGGTATAACGTTAAATAAAATAACTGGCTACCTTAAACTTGGATTTTTATATTTCTTTAATTTATAGTACGTTCACTAAATAAAATAATACATTAAAACGGAGAGAGGACATGAAGAAATCGACATACTCGTTTTCGAATGCAATATTGGCTATATATCAGTTTTATGAAATATATCGAAAACATAATTAAAAATAAATAAATCTATCAAATCAGGAAATAATGAGATAGACCTAAAGAAATATTCATTCGTTTGGTCAAGTTTATTTTCGAAAAACTTACTGCCATAACTAAGATGAAACATTTACGAGTTCGAAAATTATTTTTTTATATTCCCAAAAAAGGAAAATTATAAAATAAATAACCATTGGCATTTTTATATGTATTTTAGAATAATTTCTTGTTATCGATCTATTATAAAAATTGTAAGTTTAAGTTCGTTTCAAAATAATGTAAATACTACTAACTTGAGTTTACCTGGTACCTATATCATAAAATTTCGGCGGATACCGCTCATACTATGTCCGCAATCTAATTATTATAACAACGTGAAGCTTATAACAATGTAGAAAAGTGAAACATAAACATAAGCCATCTAAATATATACATTTATCTCCGAAGGTAAAATGTTTAGTGCTGATATTTACCTTTAGCGTACATATATTATATTATTAAATCTTACGATTCCAAGATTTCTGGGCAATATTCCATCAGATTAGGTCGCATCTTCTCTTACCTTCAGATAGAATTGTAGCAAAATGTTTCATCAGTTTTTAAAAAGAAGTGTTCTTCTAACAAAATATTGTTAAGGCGCAATTTATTATTTTGCAATTTATTTAACAGTGTAGCTTAACCTATATTTTATTTTGTATATTACTAATTTTATGAGCCAATTTAGTCAGCATAAGTAAGGTACATGAGTACTAACTTTTATTGGTACTCAATACAATAAAATAAAAAATCAAATACGCGTTGCCGGCGGAAATTCAAAATTCGTGATACGTTCTGAAATAACTATTTAATTATTTCTATAAACACTTCTTTTGGTAAAACTATAGATGGATGGTGTCGGGTGGATCATTCCAGGTTACCTTAAATTCCATCACTAAAATGTGATTCCATCGTGTTTGTTTTGAAGTTTACTCTTAGCTAAAAATATAATAAATTATAATTCTCATAATCTTTACGATTACATTTAATAATCTTTTCATGATTGGTAAATCTTTAGAAATATCTTTTTTTAAATATAAATGGTGGAAAACGAGCAGGAGGTTCAACAGGATAAGCGATCCTTCGCCCGTGGACACCCCCAGCCCTTGAAGGGCCGCAAGTGCGTTGTCGCCCTTTAAGTGAAAGATACGCTCTTTTTTTGAAGGTCCCAAGTCGTTTTGGTTTGGAAATATCTCTCCTGGCAGCTGATTCCACAGAGAGGTGTTGGGCGGCTAAAAATGCTTTAAAAAGTATCAGTGGTGGACGACAAACATCGAGGTGATACGGATGAAACCCCGCATTCTGCCTCGATGCCAAACAGCTCTTCCGAACATTCCAGTGAACCAACAGCTCTACGCAAGGTGCAGCTCTATGCAAAGAGTCAAGCTGATCGGAAAGGATATGATCGTCAACAATTAGAGCCTGTCTATGCTGAAGAAGCTGGTATTTCGGAGCTAGAGGTGCGAGCTATACTCCATATGAGATCGAAGTTGCGCTTTATATAAAAGCGATAGCCAGAAATGAAGAACCGCTTCGCTCTATTGAGCATACCTAACTTTTTGAATGCTAATTTAGCATTCTCCATCAGATGACCGCCTAATTGAACATCACTGGAGATGTTGAGTTCAAGTATTCCGATACTCGCTTAGGTGGATAAATGGGTCTTTTGGAAAGAGGGAGATACGACAAAGGCAGTCTTTTTAGTGTTAAATGTGCAAACCTGTGTTTTCTTGAGGTTAAATTGTCATAAGTTAAGTCGACCATACAATATATAAGCATCTGTATTAATTTTAATTATAATAAAATTATCCTTCTAAAACAATTCAGATACGTAAACCTGCGTTACGTTTCTAAAACTCAAAATACCTCATTTCTCGAATTCCGAAGTCACTCACATTATTCTACCAGAAGAAACAAATAAACATCATAGGATATTGTTATTTGAAATATTTTAAACATGCCTTTATTATTTCCTTATCTAAACGTGTGTTTATTTCCTTATTTTTAATATCAACGATCATATTCATTCATAAAACAATTCCCTTTTTAAAATTGATCACAGCTGTTTGGTATAAATGAAGCCTTTTTACGTTTTCTTAATTGAAAAAGCAAATGCGTTATATAAGTAATTGTTATATATTGCCTTTCGATTAATAACATTCGTAAATTATGTTGAAAATCAGTGTTCACCATTTATTTATCCACATATTAATTTTATATCAATTTCAACTGGATTTCCGCTACTGACTCAAGATCAATTTTTTTAAATACTACTTTTTAAGCGGTACATTTGAAAGTAGGTGTATTTAAAGTAAAATTATCGAGGCATACAATTTAGAAAGAATTGTAATTCTCTTTCAATACAGTATGTTTAAAAATAATACTCGTTTTTAAAAATGTATAGGTTTTATTATTGAAATCGACAGTTTACTAGATATTGACAATGTTTTCTATAAACATTGTCCAATATATTTCTTCCGGTACCTCCAAATTCCCGTTTAAATAACGTGGTTCCAAATTTGAACACCCTAAGAGTATAACGGAACATAGACGATGTTTGAAGATCGTGATAATCTTTTTTTAAATAAATTTACACTTCTTAAGTCAAATCCAAACGCCAGCTAGTGTTATCAAGAAAATGTTTTGAAAACGAAATAACGAAAATGATACTCTTAAATTTACTTTTCACGTTATCTTTAGCATCAATATGTTACGGTGATGATGAAAATTCGAGACATTTTTTTGAAAAGGTGTTGTCGAGAAAAAAGCGTTTTCTCATATTTCCCGAAGGCAGTTCTTTTCAATTGGGTAAGAAAAATAGTATTTCTATTTATAAACATTGACATCTCTTTCAAATAATCATTGTTATGAGTATCGTCGTTAGTTGTAAATACTTCTATTGTAATTGATTCGTCGAAAATAAATTTCTTTCAAATTCAGAAATAAAAGTAACAAAAATTTGATTCATCAGAATTGCTCAATACTTTTCATAATATCAGATTATTAATATAAGTAATTTATTTCATAGGAAATTGTTTTTAGAATGTAGAACAAATATAGAGTGCAATTTTTTAAATTAGCCATTTTCAAATTTTTAGTTCCAAAATAAAATAAGGTTTTTTAGCATTTTGTTGAAAGCTTCAAATAGGTTCTTATATATATTTAATATTCTTTGCCATAATTCAATCAATTTGCAAAATAATTTAAAATTATAAAACCTGTAGGGGATTTTGAATATTGTCCATCAGTACTGAAATTCAAATGATCCGAAAGACACTCTCTCCCTAAATTATTAAATACCACCTATAAAATAATTTCTCCTAACTATGCATATAATAAATATCATAAGTCATGTTTTATGACGGTCTGACACAAACTTGACTCATTATGAAACTTTGAATTTTAAGTCTCAATATAATCCATACATTTAATAAACTTTAATAGTACATAAAATACAGATAAAGCGGACCTTTAGCGCCTAATATAAACAAGTGAGAGCCGGCAGCCAATTTCACTGACGCACAGAAGGGGCCTCAGGGAGCTATATTATGAACCCTAATGTAAAAACTAATGACAAATTAGTTTTTATTATTCAGTCCATATTGAATTAATAATAAGTATTATATATGTAACATGTAATAAAACTACATTTTATTTAAAATGTGTTTATATTTTAACTCATAGTTTAGATAGTTGTATTTCAAAATTACTCCTTGACATATTTAAAAATTTGCTTTACAGTGTTTTGTACCACATACCCTGTAGTGACATCGATTGGAGACATTCTCCTTTGGGGCAATACAGCTGCCTTAGCATTTGAATTGCCGCAAGACCCGTACTCTCCGTTCAATCACAGGGCAGATCCGCTTCACAGGAGAATAGACTCCAAACACATTCATTATACGGATGAACATGGAAAAATTATATATAGTCAGCCTTACAAAAGGTATGTTATTATGTAACTCGTTCATTTTATTTCAAAAGATCTATTGGCAATTCGTCTTAATCACCATAGCATCTTTTCATCATATCATTTCTACATGTAATAGGTTTATATGAAAGTGCTGTTTATTCACTAATACATTAAAAAAGTCCCATTTCATTGAAGTAATATCGGATTGAACGTTCGCAAAATAAAACAACTCACAAAGGAAACGATCAGGGGGCAAACACGACTATTGCACATGCAAATTTATCTCCTACGGGAAGTGGTTCTGTCGTACAAGCGTTGATCTTGTGAACATATTTATATGTAATATCATTTTGCGACTTCATTTGTAAAACCTGGGAATTTTGCATACTGAAAATGAATTAATATTTTAGCGTATTATAATATTTGTTACAAAATATCTGTTAGCGATAGCAAACTCTGTTTCCTTATATAACATAAA
>JAAAKR030062521.1:0-18113 GCA_010014985.3 Delias pasithoe
GATAAGTGTTCCGTTACCTGAAATTAGTCGTTTTTTATGGTTTAGCGGCAAACGGAGCGGATGGGTCTCCTATATGGCAAGAGAACACCGCCGCCCATCACCAACCGCGCCACAGTCCGCGTATTGGTTGTGTTGCCGGTGTACGCCGCTTACGTTTTTTAAGGGGCTTCGATATCCTCAGTTATTCAGAGAAACACAGTACACGTACCGTTCTAAGTACAACTACAGTTTCACGCTGAGTATTCTGTGAGGCCGTGTTATCACTTGGACGAGCCGGGCCAATTAATGTATAAAGCCGGTAACACAACTAAAGCGTGGATTGTGGCGGGTTGTCCATGGGCGTCAGTGTTCTCTTACCATATAGATGAGCCACCTGTAGCATTGTCAGATATACCATAAAAAAGTAGATAATTATTATCGAAATAATTAGTGTTATTTGAGAGAATAAAGTCAAAGCTCAAGGTCGCTCAGCAAGCAACGGAGAGGGCTATGCTCGGAGTTTCTCTACGTGATCGAATAAGAAACAAGGAGATCCGTAGACGAACCGAAGTAGCTGATATAGCCTGCCGGATTAGCAAGCTGAAGTGGTAATGGGTAAGCCACCAATGTTGCCCGCACGCAGAGCGGCTTGCCGATGGGGCCGAAGAGTGCTCGAGTGGAGAGCACGGACCGGCAAGCGCAGCGTGGGACGTCCACCCACAAGATGGACAGACGACCTTAAAAAGGTCGCCTGAAGACGCTGGATGCAGGCCGCTCCGGATAGTACGCATGGAGGTCCAAAAGGGAGACCTACATCCAGCAGTGCACGTCTTGCGTCTGAGATGATGATGATGAAAGAATACTGTCAATAATACATATTAATATTTGTGTTCGTGTAGAATATGTTATGAAGGCAACCTTACCACCGAGACAAACGCCGAAGCTGAGCGCCCACGCAAGCGGTGGTAACGGTAACGCCAAGCCCGAGGGGTCGGACAGCGCTGCCGTCACACGCACCATCATCGTGCTCAGCGGTATGTTGTCGACAAACGCCGAAGCGACACCTGACACCTGAAATTATAATCAACTATTGGACCCGGTAGACGTCCTGCCCGGTACGCCACCCAACGATTCTACTGAACCCTCAAACCAGGGAGCCATTAAAACCGAAAAATCATCACGTACACCAATTTTGCTGTCGGATAAAAAGTAGTCTATTTATCTAGAACATCAGCTGCCTTCATACAAAAACAAATCAATAAAATTTCGTTATATTTTCACGCTCTAGCGACTATCAAGAAGTATAACATCAAACATTTGGCTCGTCCGAAATGATACCGCGGGCTCACAGAAAACTCAGCGTGAAACGGTAGTTGTACTTGAAACGGTACTCTTACTGTTTCGCTGGGTGAGTGAGGATATCGGTATCCCTTGAAAATGCCGCTTACGCGGCGTAAAAGCCGGCGACGTTCGGCCACAGTCCGTGTGGCGCGGTTGTGGCGATTTCTCTTAACATACAGGATACCCACCTGCACCGTTGTCCGCTAAACCTTAAAAAATCTTATCATACTGTCAAGACCCAGCTGTCTGTAGTGTTATTTGTAATAGTGGAGAGCACGGACCGGCAAGCACAACGTGGGACGTCCACCCACAAGATGGACAGACGACCTTAAAAAGGTCGCCGTAAAATGGACAGGTATGCGTAGAGGTCCAAAAGGGAGGCCTATGTCCAGCAGTGGACGTCTTGCGGCTGAGATGTAGATGTTCATCAAAGCGTGGTAGTATTACAAGGCCCTGTTAAATTATTACTTCCGCTTGGGCAAGTGTAAGCTAACTAATCGCCCAATAATTTTCGTTAATTAAAATAAAGAATGCAAGAAAAAAGCTAATAAATAAATATATACGACCTACCCACAGAACTAGCATAACAGCGACCGCGAGTCGCGACTCCTCACCGACTTGCAATATTAGTGATTCTGTCAACTTTCCAATCCATGCGATAAGACCGAGCTTCGCTAGAACCTGTGAGAAATACCTAAGATGGAGATACAGAGCATATTGTATTCAGTTTGTCGAATAATGACCCGTGGGAGAGTCATGCTGAATTGGGTAGCCTTGTCCAAAGTCGGCACAGGCCCACAGAATAATCAGCGTAAAACGGTAGTTGTACTTGAAATGGTACTTCTTTTTTTTATCGCTGAGTGAGCGAGGATATAGAACAAAGTAAAAAGCCGGCAACACAACCAATGCGCGGATTATGGCGCGGTTGTCCATGTACGGCGGTGTTCTCTCAGTATATAGGAAACTCACCTGCTCCGTTGACCGCTAAACCGTAAAAAATACGCTAATTTAGGTATACCTCCATCAAAACGAAGAGAGCACCGAAAAATAGAAGAGTGGACCACTCAACCCTCGCCAAGATCGGCTCCAAGTCTTCTCTCTCTGCTAGGAGAAGCAAGAGAATGACGCCTAACAATGCTGTCCAGCCCAAAGAGATATTTTCTGGAAAAATCAGACAGGTTTTATAGTCTTATCGTCATCATCTCAGCAGTAATACGTCCACTGCTGGACATAGGCCTCCCCTTTGCACCGCTACGTATATCAGTCTGAAGCGACCTGCATCCAGCATCTTCCGGCGACCTTTGTAATATCGTCTGTCCATCTTTTGGGTGGACGTAGAAAAGTAGTCTTTTATTGCTCTTTTATTATAACCAACTAATATATATATATATATATACTATTGTCATATATTTTGTGATGCAGCAGACAAGATAGCACGCTTCTCTATAGTTCATCTGGAAGAGAAGGTTAGATTAGCCTCCAAGCTAGGAGTGCTCAATAGGATGAAGCGGTACTTGTACTGCGTTTCGCTGAATTAGGATATCGAACCTCTATAGAGCAAGCACGGCCTGTGGTGTGGAGTCTTCATACCATGTAAGAGACCCACCTGCTCCGCTGTCCGGTATGCCATAAAAAAGAGGGTGGTACTCACGCAGCTGTGGCATCGCATGGAGGAAGAACACGACCACGACGAACGCAACGCAAATCGATGCTTTTATCAGCAGCGGCTTATCTCGTATGCAATACTGATATTCACGGGAAAATTAATTATGAAAATCGTGATCTATCTGATCTATTATTCATGAAAATCGTGGCAAACGGGCAAGTGGCGTATCTAGGATAAACGGCCCACAGCCCGAATACCACCAGTAATTGGAGGGCCGCGAGTGCGTTCATCATCATCATCATCTCAGTCACAACACGTCCACTGCTGGATATAGGCCTCTCCTTTGGACATCCACGCACGCCCGTCTGAAGCGGCCCGCATCCAGCGCCTTCCGACGAGTGCGTTGCCAAGCTATTTTTATATACTCGTAAGTGTCCTACAATCGCGAGTTTTTGGGCGATTGTTTTGTGTCCATGGTGTCCTTGGGCAGAGGACACTTGTCCAAGTTGAGCCTCCATTTTAATAAGGAAAAAGATTCGTTTGAGAGCCTACACGAAGCGACAGCTATTGGATTCAATATGGGAAATAATTAGAACTTATTCGATTTTATATGAGTGATCGGTGGCCGTAGGAGAGTCTTAACACTTTCCCGTGGGAGAGCCATGCTGGCGCACTAATCGGGCTTGCTTGTCCGAAGAGAAACCCTACCAAGATCTGAATAAATTTTAAATAGATCGGATCCGATACCTTTCGCTTGGCTTATAAAGTGAGTGGGGATATCGGAGGTCCGTTAAAATGCCGCTTAAGCGTGAAAGGCCAGCAACACGACCTCGTTGCTGGCCTGTATGTATGGAGAATACGCGAACCTCGTTGCTAAGTGGCCTAAGATTATCCTGGAGCTAGAGATGTCGGGTTTTAATCCCAGTCCTAACAAAACATTGATAATTTAATTTATAATTTATTTGGTCTTTCGAAGGGCTTGACAAAGGCTGGGCGAGTTTCTTAACAGTCTCTCAGCTGTGGGAGAGCCATGCTGACACGCTAATTGGGCCTGACGTGCGACGTGATATTACCGGGTCACAAAATACGAGCGTGAAACGGTACTTGTACTGTGTTTCGCTGAGTGAGGATATCGAACCTCTATACAGCAACCATGGACTGTGGTGCGGCGCCTTACCGTATAGGAGACCCACCAGCTCCGTTGTCCGCCATACCATAAAAAAATAGTTACCTTCTCCTTCATCTGCGTTAGAGTGGCACAGAAGTTTAGATCGGTCCTGCTCGCACTTCGGCCGGCCTCTCGCTTCAGGATCCGAGCGTTAAGACTTTGCACCTTACGTTTTATGATTAATTATAGTTAAAAATGTTCATTATGTTAATATAAATAAGGTAGTGTTTTCAATGAAATATTATGACTAGTACACACAGCAGACTTAGTTCTTCCCGGTACGCAACTGTATCCGAGGTATGTGACACTTATATTAGGGCCAATTACAACATTTTTTTTGTGATCGACAATGTAGCTCGCCCACACAGTCCTCAAAGTCATCATCATCATCATCATCTCAGCCGCAAGACGTCCGCTGCTGGACATAGGCCTCCCTTTTGGACCTCCACGCGTACCTATCCGAAGCGGCCTGCATCCAGCGTCTTCCGGCCACCCTCGCAAGGTCATCTGTCCTGCCAGCTACATAATAATAAATTGTATTATATGAAGTTGCATGTCTCCAGACCTTTTTGTCCAGAGCCCTCTTCACGATATCTTCATATCTCGAGCACGGGGTTGGGGAAGCTGCGGCGCGTTTCCAAACCGCAATTTCTTGGCGTAATTCTGTAATTGTTATGAACAATATAAAAAAATAATTTTTATAAACACAAATGATAAAAATAGGTGGTTTGTTTGTTTGTGACTTTGTAGAGTGTAATCTCTGTTTCTATTGCACCGATGTTAAAAATAGAAGCCTTCATTATTGGTAAGTAACTCTTATTATATATTAAACCCGAATCAAAAGCCTTTTTCGTGTTGAATTTGCAAAATAAGACGATCAAACAAACAGAGAACAAGAATAAAATACAAAGAACAAGATTGAATATCAAACAAAAACTAAGAACGAGATCGTTCGATCGACAATGTACCTTTCGAATGCTGTCTTATTCGAACCGTAATAAAAAACTTGTTAATCGACGTATTCTATTTACAACACTGTTAAAAACAAATTATTATATTTAAGTTTTTATGATAAAGCGGACATCGGAGCTGGTGGGTCTCTTATATGGTATGAGAGCATCGCGCCACAGTCCGCGTTTGCTGTGTTGCCGGCTTTTACGCCGCATAAACCGCGCTTTAAAGTTCTCTGATATCCTCACAAATTATCCTCCAAAGCGGTAGTGCAGAAGAAACGGTAACAGACTGCACGAAACCTCTTATGACGCAAATTTCATTCTATTGTATTACGCCTACATTTTTCTCTCAATTTTTGTCTCTGGTTAAAATAAAAAGAAAAAAACTGCAAGTCAGCAAGTAAGTGACAGAGGATATGCTTACCAAGCATTTCCCGGGGTACGGCATGTCTCAATGTGTTTATGTCCCGGAACATGAACCGGAGTTGAAAGTATGTCTGTATGCTAACGAACAATATACCAACGCCCATGTGCAACGTGAAGTTCGTGAAGTTTATATTCTGGAACGAGATTTTATTTCTTTACACTTCATCATCATCATCTCAGCCGTAGGACGTCCACTGCTGGACATAGGCCTCGACTTTGGACCTCCACGCATACCCGTCCGAGGCGGCCTGCATCCAGCGTCTTCCGGCGACCTTTGTAAGGTCGTCCATCTTGCGGGTGGACTTGCCACGCTGCCTATTATATATTATATATATATATATATATATATATACATACGTATATATATTATTTACACTTATGTGTACAATAATAGCAATAAAAACGAATCTAGAAAAACTATTAGATATAAAAAATGGCTGCCTACGGGTACTTCGAAGCCAATACGATTTCGGGGACCTTCCCAGCAACGCATCCACGACCCAGCTCACTTAGGATAACTGGTCTTCCGCTTGTGGCGACACCACAGCTACTGCTGAGCCGCGAGCGCGTTGCTGGTCTTTTAAAGATAGGCAAGCTATTTAAAGGTCTCCAAGTCGTATTGGTTTGCAGTCACCATTAGAGGTAGCTTATTTCGATGTGCTGCTAGACTTGGGGACTGTCAAAAATCGCGCATCAATTCCAATCGCAAGCAGGTCCATGGGTTGAAGGCCGCTTATCCTAGGTGATCCTCTAGTTCTTTTGCTCCCGTTTTCATAAAAAATAAAACACTCATACCGCTGCCAATATGGACGGATGACTGGCAATGATGACATTGGGGGGGTCACCGACGGGAGTGGCTGCACCCCCAACGTTGCTGAATATAACCATCGACATCAGAATTGGTACTGGATTTAGCTGCATCACCTCACATAATCTGAAAGAGTCGTTTTGGACTAGTAAATTTCTATAAAGAGACCACCTATAATGAAAAGGCCGGCAACGCACGGTTGACCCAGCAAGGGCGGTGGTGTCCACGGGTGGAGGACCATTTATTCGAAAGGAGTGTCTTGTCCAATTGCCTCCCTGTTTTAATTTAATTTAAAAAATACACTAAAATGTTAAAAATAATTTTCATTAATTTATGAAAAATCGCAGCGGAATCCGTTCATTTTACATTTCAGAGTCCAAATCAGTCCAAGGGTGATGAGACAAGACTGGAAAAAGGCCATTGTGTAGCCGGCTTATTATGCCGTATATCCGTGAACTCAGAGATACAAAGTAAAAGTGTCACGCCGGTTCTGTGAACCTGGTATCACCGAACGAGCCGGCCCAGTGAACGCGTCAGCATATGCTTCGGCATGGTACTGCCGCATGTACCTTACCTTATAGTAACCGGCGTCATCAGCAGTACAGTGGTGACGTTGTCCAGAAAAGTGGAGAAAACCGCCGTGAACAGGCAGAGGCAGTTGAAGAGGGGCCAGGTTCTGCCTCCCGTCATCTGAAACGATTTATATACAGTCTTTAGAATCAGTACTTGTACTGTGTTTCGCTACGTGATAATATCGGAAACCCTTGAATTTATAGCGCTTAAGCGGCGTAAAAAACCGGCAACACAACCAAAGCAATCCGCCTGCTGCGTTCTTTGCTATATTACAAAAAAGTTGCTATTCTAGACTAACCTCAAAAGCGACAACAGCCAAGTAATCAAAGAACCCAGTCTCCGCAAGTATGGCGACCAGAATCATCATGCTGAACAGCAGCAGTAACGTCTCCGAGTCTAGCCAAGAGACCAGTTCCTGGAGTGAGGGTCTTGCACCATTGGCGGCCAGCACAGCGATGCCCAAACATGATGACAGCAACGCCGCGATTGTCCGGTTCACTATCTGTTGGAGACATATTTAATGGTGGGCGTTGCCACGCCGGGACCTTCGGCCTTCAGCCGAATGTGCAGGTGCGTCCGGTGGGATACCACTCTCCCACAGGATACCGGCGTGAAGTGAGACTATTTGCTTCGAATTTGGTTCTCGCGTTTTGAACGGTGATTGAGAGCTCCGGTAGTCCAATTTCCCCCTATTTCTTTTTCTAACCCCTTCCTTCCAGAGCGTATCGTTCCCTCGAAGACCAGCAACTCTAAGGCGGCCCTGCAGAGACTGGGGATGTCCATGGGCGAAGGACCGCTTATCCTAGATGAGCCTCCTGCTCGTATGCCACCGTTTCCATAAAAATAAAAAAAAATGGTGGGAAACCCGATGCACTAATTGGAATAACCTGGAATGATACTTAGGTCTCATAATACCGGTGTGAAATACGGACAACTGGTCTCTATCTGTATATAGCAGCGGCAACTGATTTGGCTGTGTTGCCGGCCTTTTACTCCTTTTGAGTACTGTTTCATGCCGGTATTGTGAGGCCGTGGTATCACTTCGGATGATCAGGCCCAATTAGTGCGCCAGCATAGCTCTCCCACGAGTTTCGATTTACCTCAAATATGATTAAAAAATATAGCATTAATAGAAGCAGTGCCGCAAAAATAATTCCATCCTTTTCTAACAACGGATCCATCTGGTAGGAGAGAGTGAGTGGCACTGTATTATTGCTGGTCGTTGACATACAGATGGTAACTGTTCCTGGAATATTCGAAATTGATCAGAAATCCAGTGCGAGTACACACATGACGTTTTGTTAGCGTTTTAGGAATATAGACGTTAGTAGGTGTATACAGTTGCGTGATATTTTTTTCTATGATATAACGGACAACCGTGCCGCGCATGCATTGTGTTGTCGGCTTTTTACTTTTTAAGCGGCATTTTATGGGCCTCACACAGTAGAAGTGGAAAGTGAAGAATTATGTTAACAAATTTCTAGATTAGATCAAGTTATTTTTCTATGGTATAGTGGGCAGCCGCCTATTGTTGCGATGTGCCGCATGTTGCCGCGATGTGTTGCCGGCTTTTTACGGCGCTCAAGCTATATAATTTCACGCGCCGTATATCCTCACTCAGTGAAACACAATACAAGTGCTGTTTCATGCTGGTATTCGGACGAACAAATTAGGGCATCAGCATGGCTCTCTCACGTGCAAGACAATGTTAAGAGTCACCCGGCCGTTTTCCCAAGCTGGCCAAGCTCTCCCAAAAACCGAATATATCATCAATTTTAATTCGGAGTGAGAATCGAACTCGATACTTCTGGCTAGGTTAGGAGGGTTTGACAAGCGGCGTCTAGTAAGATGTCACGTGTATTTATTTTTTGTCAAACAAATTCTAATTTTATATAGTTATTCCATATTAATTGACAAATTTCTCTTGAATTTAAATCGCGCTACTTCTAAACCGGAAGTGGCGTCTAATTTGGCTTGCCGTTGCCAGGCAACAAAGTACCCGTATACTTTATACCTGTATTTAAAAATAATTTTCGGAATATTTTACGATTCTTTGTAGGCACTAAAAATACACATGGTGTTGGATGGGGGAGGGGATCAGTCCTAAATCTCACTACATTGATCCAAAGGGGAGAGGGTTATGAAGTGCTAAAGAAAAGATCACGTGATTAATGGACGTTCCCTTAGCTACGAGAATAACAAATGTCTACCATTTCCCATGTCTTGTTCATCCTCTGTGCTGTTCTGGCGTTCATTCGTTCTGCTTTCTAGCCTCAGTAATCTCGATTCGGAGGCGCTTGCGGAAAAGTCTATGACGTCATCAGGTTGTAGGTTCACTTTCCATTTAACGGATTCCTGCAAGCAATCAACCAACAAAATTATCATTACGTAGAGACATTTGGAAAAAATCGATCTCTTCGCAGTGGTATTGTCCTTTTCACGAAAGAAGACCCGCGGTGTTCTTTTGGAATTAAAATTAACAGGTCGGGCATTTTAAAATTCGCTTACAATGCCAAAAGAAGTAAAAAGTTGGGCTCGAGAAATTATTTTGTCGGTGAAAAAGTTCTGGCAAGCCGAACAAAAGAGTCTCTATACCACTAATCTGTGTTCGGAAGAGGGTTGCCGCCGCAACAGGTACTTTTAGAGTTCATCATCATCATCTCAGCTTGGACCTCCACGCATTGGTCATTTGGACCTCCACGCATACCTATCCCAAGCGGCCTGCATAAAGCATCTACCGGCGACCTTTGTAAAGTCATCTGTCCATCCTGTACCTGTCCACTTGTTTACTAATGAAGATTATTTCGCAATCAAATTTCATTTCTAAAATGTTCTATTCGTAGTAACCAAGAACAATGAGGTCGTAAAGAAAACAATTAAAAAAGAAAATATACCACTGTCGACAAACGTATAAGAAACTTGATACGTTGCAAAAACGTAACTGCAGAGGTAACTCCACCCACAAGATAGACAGACGACCTTACCAAGGTCGTCGGGAGACGCTGCCTTGCCAGTCCGTGGTCTAATTTAATCTCATACCACAGAGTCACCACGGGTTCATAGAAAACCGACGCGAATAACTGTATCGTATTTCGACATCGGAATTCCATGAATTGATACCACTCCAACGACGAAACAGCCGCCAACACAACCAGACCAAGTGACTCGATTGCCTATATAATAAAAAAATCCGGGGCCAGCGCCCCGGTTAACCTACGTCATATAGAAAAAATTGTATCAACAATAAAACTGTTCATAAACTATAATAAAACAATGTTTATTAATAATAATTTTAAAAATATGTGTCATCTGTTTTGTATATTATTGTTCGATATAATGTTATGACACGTTTGCATGTCTCTCACTGCGTAGCTCTTAAATAAATTGTGATATTCGATGACGTAAGAATATCTATACTGAATGTAATTTATTCGTGGAATAGATATATTTTTATATTGTTATAATTCATTTACATTTGGTTGCTTAGGGAGCGTCTATGTTATGCGTCTATGGTCTAGCGTCATGACGCAATTTTCGAAGATTTTTACTGTACCGACCCTCCCTCATCATCAACATCTCCCTTTTGGACCTCCACGCGTACCTATCCGAAGCGGCCTGCATCCAGCGTCTTCCGGCGTAAAACAATAAAAAATAATATTTACCTCACCGATAATTGAAACGTTCGATTAATTACGGAAAAAACATATCAGTTCTAAAGTGTCATTAGCATTTAACAGCGGAATTAATATCGCTCGTTATTTATCTGAATGAAATTCGTTTTTGTTTTTTATTTTATGGAAATGGTGGCAAACGAGCAGGATAAGCGGGTAAACGGTCCTCCGCCCATGGACACCTCTAGTCTTTGTAGGTCCGCGAGTGCGTTGCCGGCGTTTTAAGGATAGCTTCGCGCTTTTGAAGTTCTCCAAGTCGTATTTGTTTGGAAATACCTCTGCTGGCAGCTGATTCTATAGAGTGGTGATGTGCGGCACAATCATCATCATATCAGCCGGAAGATGTCCACTGCTGGACATCGGCCTTCCCTTTAGACCGGAATACGCGGCACAATATGAACGACAAACATCGAGTTGATACGGATAATTATGACACTGTCGTAGCGCTAAAAAGAGGAGGTGAGTCCCCCATATGGTAAGAGAACACCGCCTATCATTGACAACAGCGTCACAGTCCGCTGTGTTGCCGGCTTTTTATCTCACTTAACCGGCTCAATTTCAAGAGCCTGTATGCTCACTCACTCCGCAAAACGGGTCAAATGCCGTTTCACCCTGAGTATTCTGATAGCCCGTATCACTTCGGACGAGTTGGGCCAATTAGTGCGTCAACATACGTTTCAGCGTGGCTCTTCCACGGGTTTCTTCTAGAGAAATGTCGTCTACACTTCCGTTCGGCCTTTGCCAACGTGACGCAAATGGGGGCAGAATTTCCGTTTACTGCCAGCGCCGGGCGCGTTTAAAAAAACATCGCTTTCAATATCTTTATAAAATTAAAAGCGCTCACCAGAATGCGATACTGGGAACTCCTGCGCAGCCAGATGGTTAATTGATTCGACCTGTCGTTACCTCCGAACGGGCCTGTTAGAGTAATTAGCGAGCTCCAACTACCGCTCGGATTGTTTAACGTGTATTCTGAAACAGTACTGGTAAGTGAGAAAACTTATCATCATCATCATCGCAGCCGCAAGACGTCCACTGCTGGACATAGGGGGTTTTAGCCATCATCGCCACGCTTGGCGGGCGGGTTGGCGATCGCAGTTAGGTTGAGCTGTACGCGGAGGACGCTGCTGCCCGTCCTCCGGTGCTATCCCTTAGTCTCCTCTTACGACACCCACGTGAAGTCGGGAAGATATGGGCAAACGCAATTCTAAGCCGGCGCCTCACAGCTATATAAGTGAAAGTAATAGCCAGGAGCTGTCATTTTAAGCTCCCAAAAGCTCTATTGGACCTCATGGACCTCTGCAAAAGACTGCTACTTATCTATGTTTTATATGTTGTAGACATAAATCATATTAATTTCCATTGATCTTCTATTTATTATATCACCTTTGATTTCACCGCCACCGACAGCTGTATGTAGTATAACATCCGCCTTTTCCCTGTTGAGTAACAGCGCCACTGTCAACGCAACCCAACCAGCTACCAACAATGACAACTTGACAATTCTTAGTGTTTTTTCGATCTGAAATCAATAAATATGGCATCATCATCATCTCAGCTGAAGGACGTCCACCGCTGGACATTGGCGTCTCCTTTGGATCTCCACGTAAACCTGAATTACTGATTGTAATTAATAAAACTACACCATGTATTGTTCTTAAAATAAAAAATTATGTTAGTACGGCACATATCTACAAATTATATAAAACACAACAATTCTATTATTTCAATTGAAAATATCTTTAATATATATTTTTAATGTACAGCGGGCGACAGAGTTTGCGGGTCTCTTTTAATGTACGATTACAATTAGATGTGCTGCAGGCTTTTTTTACGCCAACGAGCGGTGTAATATCACGTGCTTCCGATATCCGCAACCAGTGAAACACAGTACAAGAATTTCATGCTGAATATTCTATGAGGCCGTGGTAACATTTCGGACGATCCGACGCAAGTGCATCAACAAAGCTCTCCCACGGGTACGACAATGTTAAAACACTCGCCCGGTAACTGTCAAGCCCTTGAGCATCTGAATAACTTATATATATATATATATATATATATATTCATACCGGATATTGAACCTGCTACCCATAACGTCACAGTAGCCTACAACACCACTTGGCCAGCAAGGCTTCTATAATTACAAATTTCAAAAAGACCTTTAAAAAAACGCACCTGTTTCTTTCGCGATGAAGATATTTTTATTTCTTCCTTCGATTGTAACCTAAAAGAGATTCTATATTATTGTTTCAAACGAAACGAATTTTATTTGAAAAAGAAAGTTCACTTCTTTTTTTTTTAATTAAACAATTTTCCATAAAATTTTCATAGTTTAGAAAGATTTTGTTTTCATACATATATACATTTCAAAATATTTATTTAAAAATTAGGATACGCTAAAATAATAGAGGTTCAAAAAGTGGTAGAGCTCTGTCTGCCCCACTACAAGTGGCTGAGCGATGGTTTTCAGCGCCACACATATAAACTTATATAACAAAAGAAAAAACTAACATAACCAATATGATAGAATCGAAAACGTAAAGTTTTTTTTATTATTTGAGCATAGTTTGATCAAATAAATCACCCGTGGGAAGCATATGCTAACGCACTAATAAGGCCGGCACGTCCGAAGTGATACCGCGGCCAAGCAGAATACTCGGCGTGAAACTTGTACTGTTTCGCTGAGTGAATAAGTAAATCAAACGCTCTTAAAAAGCCGGCAACATATGCTCCAGCATCGCTGTCCCACGGATGTAATATCATGTGTAAGCACCAAAATTGGTTCAGTGATCTCGTATATTATGACAAAACATCTTCAGCTATATTGGAATAGAAAACATACCGCTTTTCGTTGTCATTTTTATCAACTGATATAGTCGCGTCTACATTTCTTCCTAAAAGATTTCCATTTTCTTCGGAGGTACCTATCCCTGGTGATGGTGGCTCACCTGGTTTGAGAAAAAAATTATTATAAAAAACTACGTTTTTTTTAGTAAAAATTGATAGGCGAACGCGCAGGAGGTTCATTTAGGATATGTGGCCGCACATGGAGTTTTCATCTTGCTAATCTTTATCTGACTATATCATCATGTGACTTTTGTTCCTCTACGGATCTCCTCATTTCCGATTCGATCCCGTAGAGAAGCTTCGTGCGTAGCCCTCTCCATTGCTCGCTGAGCGATCTTCAGCTTTGATAGATTTGTTGTACCATTTGTAAAATATTAAGAAAATGGTTTGCTAAATGGAGTCTAAATGTAGCAAAACTTGTGTGTTGTAAAAAAAATGGTAAGAGAACACCGCCGCACATGGACAATCGCGCTATAGTCCGCGTATCGGTTGTGTTGCGGGCTTTTTACGCCGTTTAAGCGGCATTTTAAGAACCTCCGAAATACTCACTCACTTAACGAAACACAGTAGAAGTACCATTTCCTATACAAATACCGTTTCACGCTGTCTCTTCGCCGGTGGTATCACTTCGGACGAGCCGGCCCAATTAGTGCATTAGCATACTTCAGCTTGGCTCTCCCACGGGTGCGACACTATTAAAACACTTACCCGGCCACTGTCAAGCCCTTCCAGAGACCGAATAAATTATAATCGTTCGGGCCGGGATTCGAACCCGAAACCTCTCGCTTCATGCTAGACTTGTAAAAAAACATAGCTACGTAGCTCTCAAACCGTTCATTTTATGAGGCCAATCTCTGTAAATAAGTGTTAAGGCAAAAGTCAGTTTTAAGCTGTAAAGGCCGTACGCCAAGGCCAATAGCGAGTTAGCCATTCCTAAAAAAATAAAAAATAAATACGTTTAGTTTGATTATAAAAATAATATAAAAGTGACTCACCAAAGCGTTGTTCGTATAGCTGCTTGAAGGGCGCAAGAACCGGATCGTATTTGATGGAATCCGGCAGGTCCTGCCACACATCCTGGCTGCCGGGCGTCAGCTCGCTACATGACACCATAGAGTTAAGACTCAGGACGCTGTGATTTTCTTTTAAATTTTTCAAAAACGACATTTTCACATTTTTTTTAAACACTGCTTTCTGAATTTTTTTATGATTTTATAACGTTATCACACTGAATAAAAAAACAATGATAAATAGAGAATCTGTTGTATTTTTTTGTCTTTCAACACAGGAATCGATGCCGTCCTTTATTATTGCAAAGAGATTTGTTTGTAATTCATATATTGAATTAAATTTAAAGGTTTTCATTTTATATCAAACAAAATAAATAAAGAAGTATGAATAATAGAAAATCTGTAATATTCTTTACCCTTCGGGAAAACCCTCGCCTCAGGATAGGCGTGGATGCGAAGCCGGCCTTTAATAATATAAAGAGATTTGTAAAGTGTACTTTGATGTAATTTTAAAATTGCCCTTCTATTACAAATAAAAACTGACTAATAGAGAAAATTTATTTATTTTTAATTACTATGGGGTGTAAATTAACTAAAGCTATGTTGCGGTTGTCCATAGGCGACGGTGTTGACCATATAGGAGACCCGTCTGCTCCGTTGTCCTCTATACCGTAAAAAATATTTTCTCTTTTTTTATTATCATAAGAAACTGGCGCAACCAAAGGTTAAAATAAATTTGAAACCAAAGACGTGAATAGTTTCGGTTGACTAATAATAAGCCTGAATGTATACAGACGGACGTTCGAAGGAATTTTATCTGTATCTATGGTTGGCATACCACATTTGAGAGCATTCAACTACTTAGAAATAATTTATAACGATATACCGGACAACGGAGCAGGTGCTATATCGTAAGAGAACACCGCCGCCCATGGACAAACGCGCCACAGTCCGCGCTTGCTGTTTTTAACGCTATATATTTCATGGGCCTCCGATATAAGTACCATTTTCCGGACGAGCCGCTCCCATTAGTGCGTCAGCATATTTTATGGTATAGCGGACAACGGAGCAGATTGGTCTTCTATATGGTAAGAGAACTGCGTCGCCTTATAACAGCGTCATAGTCCGCGCATTGGTTGTGTTGCCGGATTTTTATTTAAGCGGCATTTTAAGGATCTCAAACTCACTCAGCGAAATACAGTAGATGTACCATTTCTAAGTACAACTTCCGTTTCACGCTGAGTATTCTGTGAATGTATGGTATCACTCCGAACCAGCCGGTATTTGGTGCGTCAGCATGGCTCTTCCACGGGTGTGACAGTATTAAGAAACTCGCCCGGCTACTGTCAAGCCCTTCCAGAGACCGAATAAATTATATTAAATTACATTTCGCTTCCTGGTTGATTTATAAAACCACATAGCTACGAGCTTAGCTCTCAAAAACTTTAAGTAAACATGGCCGCGTTTGGCGCTGTCACTGTCAATGACTGAAATGTCATATTGATTTGAATGCTGTCATCTTAGAACGTAATGGCGGTAAAGAGTGATACAAATGTTAAATTAACTACAATATCGAGTTTATTATCAGATACTTAAACTAAGTTCAAGATGTTGAAATAAACTTGAATTTATTACTCTGAAAATAAATTAAGTAGTTTATTTATCGAGTGTTAATATGATTTTCTAAAAGTTCTAAAAGTAAAGTAAAGCAAGATGGCGTCGGAAAGTTACAATGACGTCACCGCCTCGAACCGGATCGAATAGAATAGAAAGTGATGACTGATACAGATTGCGAATAGAAATTGTTCAATTTTGCGATTGTCTTCTATAATAATCATGTCAAAATATCTACTATTCATTAGATTTATAGGTTAAAGCGTATATGAACAGAAATCAACTGAGAGTCTGCAGAAATTTAGAGCTATATAATACGGAATAGAGCTGGATTCATCATCATCATTATTATTTCAGCCGTAAGACGTCCACTGCTAGACATAGGTCTCCTCTTTGGACCTCCACGCATACCTGTCCCAAGCGGCATGCATCCAGCGTCTTCCGACGAACTTTGTAAGGTCGTCTGTCCATATTGTGGGTGGACGTCCCACGCTACGCTTGACCAGTTCACGATCTATACTCTTGCACTCTTCGGCAATCCGCTCTGCGTGCGATGTGGCCTGCCTATTGCCACTTCAGCTTGCTAATCCGGCGGACTATATCCGCTGCTGTAGTTAGTCTACGGATTTCCTCATATCTGATTCGATCACGCAGAGAAACTCCGAGCATAGCCCCTCTCCATTGCTCGCTGAGCGACCTTGAGCTTTGAGATGAGGCCGATAGTGAGAGAGCACGTTTCGGCGCCGTATGTCATCACTGGTATCGCACACTGATTATAGACTTTCCTCTTGAGGCACTAAAATATGTCGGACGAAAAGACATTTAGAGCTGCTAATACATCTGTTCGATGTTTTTATGTTTTCTTTATGATATAGCAGACGACGAGCCAGGTGGATCTTCTATATGATAAGAGAACACCGCCGCCCATCACGAAGCGCGCCAATCACTCAACGAAACACAGTACTAGTACCGTTTCACGCTGAGTATTCTATGAGCTCGTGGTATCACTTCGGACGAGCCGACCCAATGTGCGTCAGCATAGCTCTGCCATGAGTGTGATAGAGTTCAGATACTCTCCCAGCCACTGTCAAGCACTCTAACGACCAAATAACTTTAAATTTTTCTTCAGACCGGCATTTGAACGCGATACCTCTCGCTTCGTGAGGTTTATTAAAACCACTTAGCTACGAGGCACTCAAAAGTGTCATATACTTGTACGAGTATACAGATATACTTAAATATAATTATTTAGCATCCTGTCTGCTGCATTAACAAATTTATATCATCAATATGTTTGTCCATTCGTCTGGTCACGATCGATTAAGAACGGTGTTTATATATATTTCCGGATTCCAACAATGATGAAGAAAATATAAATCTCTCCAATACGATTTGGACATTTTGAATATAGGACGTAGGTACCTATTCTCAAAGTGACGCATCCCAGTAGGAGATATAGGTGTCCATGGGCAGAGGACCGCTTGTCCTGGGTGAGCCTCCGGCTCCATTGCCTACGTTTTCATAAAAAAAACTCACTACAATGTTAAGAGAAAGATTTTCTCTGATGTAGCCTTGCAGATATAAAATTTTAAGCTGACGCATTTATTTGCTTATCTCATCCGGAGTGGTATCACAGGCTTACAAAACTTGTTTTGCTGAGTGAATGATGTTAGCGGTGGCCCACTAAATTATTCCTCTTAAGCTGTAAAAAGCCGGCAACACAACTAAAATTACCAGGCTAAACTTGTATAAAATAGTACATACTTTTATGAATGAGTGTGGATACCGGAGACCTATTACATTTATAATGTCACTTAAATAGGTTTAAAAGCCGGCAACCGATCCAAAGTGCGAATTTCCCTGTGAGAATCGTAAGTTCGAATGGCGCCTGGCTTAGAGAAATCGCATAAAATAGTACATTTTTTCGCTAAAGGAGGATACCGGTACCCTACTAAGGTATAAAACAGTTCTGGCGCGGTTGCCCATGGGCCCTGATGTCTTCGTCCTCTATAAAATAGTAATAAATTATTCTCTACACGCAAGGAAAATACCTTGGTGTAGGATGAGTTATTTTCATATTGCATAACATTCGTCAGTCCGTTTCAGAATTGCTT
>JAAAKR030062803.1:2393-18090 GCA_010014985.3 Delias pasithoe
CAACATGGTAATTGAGGTTGTTTTTCCAAAATAATTTACAGGCAAGTTGCCAGTAGGTACACTTATTTTGTTTCCAGTCGAATCTAATGAAATCTTTTTTTTTAATGTTAACTTATTGAAATAAAGAACACCAGAATTATTCAATAATATTTAATTAAGATTTTCATACAAATAAAATTTTCACCATCATTTTTACGTTGACATGAATACAAAAGCATAGTGTGACTACACAAAAATAATCTATTCAAATATTCGTAGTGTTTATTCACATTGGATACCTATCTAACATTTAATTAATTCTAAGCAAACGAAACAATACTTCAGAATGTGGGCTCAACATTGCGCTTTACTATTAGCCGATCATTAACGAAAAATAACATTTAGACAATATCCTCGATCGGGTAGATGTAAAGCAATGAAGTATTGTTTCGTAATAAAACTTTTTACAATTAATACCAACATTAATACGACACTAAGTAAACATCTGATATGTCTAACAGAAATAGACAGTATTTACATGTTTCTACAGCTTAAATTAGACAATAAAAGATCAGCGAAATACATCGGTTTGACAGTTGAGGTAAATTGTCAATTTAGAGCACAGTCTCGTTTGTACACGTTCTCGGACCGTTGACAAGAGAATACCGACTTGACCCACCATTACGACTAGTCACAGTGCCTCGTATAAATAATTCCTTAAATGTCTCTCTAAATTGCCGTGACATACCACAATAGATGGCGAAATTAATTGGGTACGATAGAATGATACAGAAATTCGTTACCAGTATCAATTTATTCGCTATATCGTAGTCAAGAATTTCGACCAAAGTACTAGAAATTATGTGTAGGATTGTGACTACGGCTACAGGTATTTCCACCAAAAGAAAAACGGTTACCACCACTATAAGCATGAGTGTGGTACAGTTGGAGTCGCTTAGTCTTTTGCATTCAGTCTTTCGACTTTCCTTGAATAGTTTTTGTCTGTTCACCTGGGCTGTTCTCATAGCACGAAATAGTAGGACGTTCAACACGACGAGAGAAGTACAGGGTATCAAATGTACGAACAGCACTCGGAAGGTGAAATATGCCGTGAAGTACCCATCTACGGATATCTTGTACAGCCACGGCGCTAGTTCTGACTGAAAATAAGAAATATTTATTACCACACACTATAACTCGATACAGGTAAATATTTGTGGGCGTTGTAATGACAACAGTTTTTCACAAATACTTGGGTATTAGACAATAAGCAAATGGATGTACTGAGAATATGAAATGTTATTAAACACCGTACAAAATTGTTATTTAATTAGTAGTATAGGATAGCGTCTCTGTAAATATCATGTAGGAAAAAAAATGTTTTGCATAATTGATAAGTAACTTTATTAAAATATTCTATAAAATGCGCAATGATTTCTATTAATCTACTCTAAACCTCAAGCTTATTTACAAGTTTTAGTTAACAATATGTGTGTAATGTTTTATTTTTTAATAATAAAATAAATATATTATCATTTATTCTGCAGGAATTAAGAGATTACAAAATTCCAAACGTCTAATGTTACGCACGATATAGAATATAGATAGTGGTTTGAATAACTTATACTACTTATATATACTTTAGAAAAAAGTACCACTTCCAAGGAAACTAAATTAGAACACAATTTACTAGGACAGTACCCTGGGGGTATTATGCACTAATGCGTGTCTGAATAATTAATTTTACTTAGAGGTGATAAATTTCAAGTGTCCTTTGTAAACTGCAACGAGTATGAAGATAAATATTTGTCTGTTTTGGTTCTTAACTAAATGAGAATGATGTTTTGTTTTCTTTGCTAATAAGAATTGTCTATAATCGGATTGTTTCAGAAAAAACTTTCAACTTCTTAATAGCGAAGTCGACTAAAAAGTAAATATTTGGTGAACTAGACAAAGATATTATTTTATAACAATTTTCGTATGTTTTTATATGTCTTAGAACTGTTTAAGTAATCTGAGAACATTCACATTGTGGAGAAATACAAAAAAAATCCTTAAAATTGAAATAAGAACGGAATGTGGTCTATTTGTTAACATCCATTATATATTATTAAAGTTAAACACAGAATTTAGTCTTCAAAACGATAAAGTGCTTTTGAGAATTATAGAAGAATTCTAGCAAACATTTCCGCTCCATTTCGTGTAATTCAGGTAAGTTTAGATCGGACTTGTGAACAGCATCTAAGCGCTAGAAATTTATACCTCTGTGCCTGCTGCTAACACTTTACAACAAATATTGGATTTGTATTTCGATATATATGCGCTAAATCATCATTCCTTTTCACTGATTCCTATAGAATTATATTAATGTCATAGCTGGTGTTAATTGGAATACAAGACACAGAATTTATAGAATACCAATTAATTTCAAATACTAAATTCGGATTAATGTATGCCTGTATACAATCCTTGTCGTTTTGCATATTGTTTAAAGCATTCGAGGAAAGTGGTCTTGTAATGGGATTATTATGCATGCAATCCTATTTTAGCTTTGCGTTAACTTTGAAATGAATACTTATGAAATTTGTTTAACGTAATCTGTTATACATATTATAATATAACTGTAATTTCAGTGATATTATATTTAAAATTCACTGATTAAAATTATAGCAATACATTTGCAGTCTATAACATTATAGACTGTCATAGAAATGAATTTAATAGTAGTCGTATAATAAGGTAAACGCCTTTAAAATATACAAAGTTGTGTTAAAAAAATATATTGAAGGGTCAAATATCCTAATGGAATATCTAAAAGATTACAGATACGAAATCGCAACAAATTGTTGAAAGAGGGAAAATATTAGTTTAAATTTCTACATTTATTGCTATTTTTGCCTCAAGCGAGAACCAAAATAATATACGCATTGCGTACAGTGGATTATTTCTAATAGATAATATATATGAAATAGTGCCAAGTCGTATACAAGTATTATTACTATCATAAATATGTTATTGCTATAACAATTAATATTTAATGCGAGCGGATGCTATTAAAGTTTTCAAACTAAAGATCAATATGTCATCACAACTTAGTGTTTGAAAGTACAATGTTGATGTAGTAATTGGTTTTAGTAATAAGTAGGTATAGTGAGCCGTAATAATCCGTTATTCGTCTTTGTTAGAAATAAATATAAACTTTTAGGGAAAACATACTGAAAATATATATCTCTAAGCTCTATTCAATTGGCAAATGAAAGTGTGTAGAATGGTTGTATGTACATATAGTTTGGCTTTGTGTGGAAACTAAGTTAGATGTATTTTTAATTTTGAATAAAAACAATTGAACGAAAATGTCTTCGTGGAGTCCGTTAACTGAATAAGCACAGTTATTTAGAATGTGAATTCACCTCGATGTACGTACAATTAGTGTAAATATCTGTTTAGACTTTGGAAGGAATAACAACTTGGAACTTTTGTACCTGTTTACTTGTAGAGCACTTTATTTGGAGCCCTTGCTTCATGAGTTAATAGCGGTTTACTTTCAGTAAACGGGGTTTCGAGGTCGAGTTTCGGTAGTGCTTTCACATAATATATTAATTATTTATCAAGACTTCAAAGTATTTTTTCTGAATCCAATTATGAGTCAAATTTAGTACATTTTGTTTAGGACCTTTAGCTTAAAATGAATATGAAATATAAGTAAGTATAATTTTTATAATACCTACTTTGTACTTTGATTATGTAAATGAAATTATAAGCATGAAATAAACATATGCTTTTTTGTTTTCGGGAATGTTCCACTTGAGATCGTTATTTTTGATATATTTTATTTAGTCCACTTTAAAACCAAGTTGTAATTTTCTATAAATTTATTCTTGAAATATTTAAAATAGTTAATAACTAGGTACACAACAGAATACGCCGTTTTGTTAAGGATAATTTAAAAAAACACATCTAAATCGATTCATTAGCGTCTAAAATCAATATTTCTTAAAACGTGAAGAGATACGACGCCATAGATAGACACAACTAGTTCTTAAAACAAGCAGTGTTAAAAGAATAAAACGTTGAATTTTACACAGTAGCGTTGTGAAAGCATGGAATTTATAGCTTAAAATTAATTATTCAGACTTTTATAGTATAAAACTTATAATGGCCAGGGACAATGCAAATACTTTGTAGGTTATTCGCTTACGGGAACAGTTATTTCTGTCCCAACATTTTACACATATTGTGGTCTGATAAAAATAAAAAGTTTTTATTAAATTACAAGGTCTTATTATTAGAATTGCTTAAGCGAACTCATCGGAGATTTTAACGCAAGGTCTATGATTGAAAGATACAAATCACAGCGCCTGGACTACTTCGCATGTAAATTTCGTGTTCAATATAGAAATAGGTAAATATAAATACTAATTTGAGTCTAGCTAAAACAGATCACTCACTCGACAAACTTCTTCTTTGTGCCCTCTCCAAACGGTGTAGTGTGGTACGTACACTTTCTCGAAGAAACGAGGGAACTGATGAAGAAAAGCTGCTACACCAATGTAAATGAGACATTTTTTCACACGAGGCATCGTGCACCTGTGAAATAAAAATATATGGCATGATTTTAAGAGCTATCCAGTATCGTAACTTTTATGATCAGCTTTCATATTGTATTACAATACATTGCCTCTATTTTATTGCTAGATACTCGTATATAATAAAAGTGCCATGGCCAAAACCTTTAACTGAAGTTATTATGTAAAACTGCGTTAAACTTTCCCTCTTCCGTAAACCCTTGTTATTCAATAAGAGTTCTTAGAATTGGGTCGGGATTGAATATTCATTACATATAATTATTATTTTTCGTGCGTTGGGTAATGTATTTATGGCTTCTTAACAGCAAGTACTATGTCAAGGAAAACATTTTGTATTTTGTATCAGCAACTAATGTCTAGTCACATGAAAGTAATCATTTAAATATATTTTTTACTATTCTCATGACTAAGACGATAATTTTTTTTTATGGAAACGGTGGCCAACGAGCAAGAGGCTCAACTAGGACAGCGATCCTCCGCCCATGGACACCTCTAGCCGTTGCGAAGCCGCGGCTGCGTTGTCGGCCTTATTACGATATTATTAATAATAACGTTTAACTAAACGTAATTTTTATCGAATAAATAAGAATTTGAGTCATAATCTAAATTGTTTTTTACAATATATTTCTATTGGTTTTATAGTCTGAAAAAAATCAGATTAAAATTTCCTTTCATACCTTATTCACCAAGATCGGGTCACAGATGATGAGTTTGGATAATTTGTTTTTCAAAACTTGAAGGTCGGTTAAGAAAAATTCGTACAATACCATGTTAAAGCTATTTATATTTAATATTATTTTATAAATTTACTGGAAGTAATATAATAAGACATGTATTCGTGCTACTTCCCAACAATCATAACCCAGTTTGATAAAGTCAAGTGATCTGATTGGTTTATTTGATATGAATGAAAGAAATGAAAACGAAGCATACAATCATCATTATAGAAATGAGGTGAGGCGTGTCGCAAAGCGGCTAATGCTCGTAAAGCGGTATCGTTGTAAACAGAACGTAAAAGATTCGTCCATTTTATTGGGCTCGTAAACGATGTCGCCACAGTCCATATTAGGCATATGCCTTCTTAAAATCACCATAAATACGTAATAATTATCATGACACCGTCCATGTTGATACAAATGTAATAAGGTTAAAATAAAGTTTAATTTAAATCATAATGATATATGAAAAACCACTTTAGATACAATGTAACAAATGTAACGTTGTCATTTATCAATATGATAAACATTGTAAAGTAGATTCTCTTTAAGGTTGCATTTTATTCTGTTACAAAGTAACATATTAACCTAATGTCAAACACAGACTGCTTATATTAGTAATAAATTATATTTAAAACATTCAGTATATATCTTTGTTGCGGTAGGTATGTTATATTTTAAATAACATTGTAAGGAATTATAGTGTAAACTCTATTCCCTCGTACCTAAGTTATGATTAAAAAACTACTTGTAAGCAAACTGTGGTAAAAACCTATCTAGAATCGGGTCTTTTCGGCCGAATTTTATTTCACGTATAAATTAAGAGATGTTGCTTTGATAGTTGGTTCCAGATTTGTTTTTCAAATAGGTTCTTTTGTAGCTATATTGCATAAACTTATTGTGTCACCAAAGGGATATGATATCTTGCATGAAGGGATATGTTAAAAAAATATAATAGGTATATTTAATCTATGCCTGACAAATATTCGGATTATAGTTTCATGATCATGATTAACCAGGACCTAGAGACTGCTTTTAGATGTATCCAAAAGTAAGCACCATCATGCCATTACAGTTAGTTTTGTGAGAGCTACTTTTCGGAAAAAATCGGTACTAGATATGAATTGGATGAAAATATATTAGGTACTAACTGACCTTAAAAAAAGCGAAGACGAGATTACCATCTCGACGTGTAGGTACTTCTATCTTCAACGAAAGGGTGGCGCTACGAAGTGGACCAATTTTTTAAAACTTTTCATGACTGATACTGAATCAATTGTAACAAATATAAGAAGATGATGCAAAATTTCGCAGGCCCATTTTTGACTATATCTCTACGAACGAAATAAAACAGCCAAAAACAGCGTCTTTTTTATTTAATAAATGCCATTTTTTAATTTAAAGATAATTTTTAGGTTTTTTAACCAAAAATATTTTAATCATATTTAGTATATAGCTTCGATTTGTAAAAGTAGCTTTATATGTACCTAAAGCAAAATGGGTGCACTCAGCCTTTTCACTATGTTTCATTTATTTAATAGTTTGGGTTGAGTAAACAGTGTAGATTTGATGAATCTCACATAAAGTACCAAATGTATTTTCGTTATATAATATAGTATGCTAAATTAACAGGGCTGTCACTTTACGTACTATTGAACATTTAAATGTATTTAAAACCGTACCCTTTTTGAAATGATAAACGTTTAGAGACGCAACGTATCAGCAAACATTTGTAGATAATATACTATTCAATTATATATGGCGATAGATAATATTTTACTTCAATCCATGTATCGATACACATACACGATTAGATTAATTATCAATAAAAGACAAAGTATGTCCGGTAAGATACGAAGAGATTTCTCTTCTAATTACTGCTACGGTTGCAACCCTTAATACGAAGCTTAGGTACTATCCTATATACAGCTACCGATCTCTGTTAATAGTTGAAATCAATATCAATACAATATTGAACGCAGGTATACCTACCCAATGTGGTTACCGGCATCACAAAAGCTTTAACACGTATTGTCTGTATTTTTATCAAACTAAAGAGCGATAATATTAGATAATAATAATTTTTACGAGTATCAACGAGAGTTATTATCTCTGTTTTCTTTGGTATATTTTCCATTTAATTTAGATTTAAATTTTAGGAACTATTAAATTGGATTCCGTTGTAATACCTAGTTGATATTTTGTGATTTCTATATTGTCACCTGTTACGTAACAAAATAAAAAAATCGTCCAAATAAAATGAATCGAATTGCCCGATTATAAACAACACTTATATATTACGAAATTATATGTGCTTCTGTCAAATCTCGAGTTGTTGTGTACCATACACAGTAATTGACGTGAAGGAATTAAACATATAACTCTCTCATTAGTAAAACACTGAATGGTTTCAGATATCACGCAATTTGCTTTCACATCACGTTCAGTCATAAAATGATTATTGTTTAGACATTTGCGAGATGCGCGGAATGCCACCCGAATCTCGAGACTTGGATTAATTAATTATGGCCACTTGATAGAAATCGCTCAGATTCCACGCGTATTTGTACATTATACTCTCGCAATAATATCGCTCCCTAGAAGCCCTGTCCACGTGGCTTCTAAAGGATGAAGCAACGGCAGTTTTATGAGCAAATGTTGCGAGTAAGTAATATTACCATCAAGTTGATATAAAAAACCCATTTACCATCGACAAGTCCATATATGTATTTATATTTGGATTAGAAAAAGATCAAGCATATTCTATAATAAAATTGCTGTATCTGACGTCGCTGTAATAATGATTAATACTAAGTTGTAGGCATACTGTTAATGATTTCAAGGGATATTCAACCATTTGTACAAGTCTTTTTGTAAATAATACAGTCAATTTATAATGCTTGATTTAATTAATCAATATAAATTCAAACTCGATAAACACATAGTTAGTAGTTATATGTTTTTATGTACCTAATAGACTATGTCATATTGACTTTTCCCTACATTATATATATTCTTTAAGTTGAGGAACCCTCGAACTTAATAGTTTTAGGATGCATAACAATCGAGATATCATTAATAAAGAATTACGCTGTTAAAATAAAGGGGTTTTCCAGTATAGTATATAAAATATTGTAGTGGAAAAACAAGGCTATTGACTTTATTCATATCAAATGTTGTATCGTCTTTGAACGCGAGTACCACACATTTATCGAAATAAGAAATATTTTCATGTTTGTAAGCGCAAACATATAAGAATTTTATATTATTTTTGTTGCTAAATTATAATACAACAACGGGAATTAATTTGAATTTGATATGACCGCTTAATTTATTTGTAGATGATTAGTATGGACATACCAGGTTCTGGCAACAGGAGCATGGCACACGTAGATGTACCTCTGGACAGCCAAAGCCAAGGTCAGCCATATACTTGCAGTATGAAACATTGCCGGTATAACCTGCAATGAAATAAACACGTGAAAAATTGAAAGCACTCGATATTAACTGATAGTCATTTATAAATATTGCAATATCCGTTTTATTCATAATGTATACGATACTCTTCGTCATATTTCATCATAATCTTAGATGGCTTCATAAAAAGCTTCATAAAAATATTAAACTTGTAAATAGCACAATTTCGAAAATGAAAATGCGGCGGCACTCATAAAGTTGTTGTAAATCAAAAAGCACTGCATCTAGCTTTATTGCTTTAAGCTTTAATCGAGCCAATTTTATGGCATCTACACCCTATACTTTTGTATTATTACTCAGTCAAAGTCTTTTAAACTTTGCACTTTAAATATTATTAATATCTAAGTTTATAAGGATGCTACTAACTGGTTTTTAAAAATAATTGCTATCGTAATTTCTACATACATGGTACGATTCTATATAAAAAAGAAATACGTGCCTTGAGCGAAATGTTATTTTCAGTATACTGAAGTATTTCCCTTTAGTTTAAAACTGCTAGTTACGAAAAAGCCTTATAACTGCAAAAAGTCGGAATCGAGGAACATATTTTAAATTTAAAATTGACGCAAACTCATTTTCCACGTTACATACCTTCACATCTGGGATACGTCACGGCCGGAAATAAGAACCGTTTCTACTTAGCTTTGACTTCACGTCAGTTGCATGTTCGTAGTGATGAACAAAGGGATTTCAGATTAATTTAATTCAAGGTTTCAAGAGAACAACTTCGTTAGTGAGCCAACCAAATGTTTTCCAGAATATTGCTATTGTTTCTAAATTGTAGAACAGTTATCTGTGTTTTATATTGAAGCTATAGAATTATTTACTTAGAAAATTGTAATTCCTTGACGAATGTGTATTCATATGATGTAGATACATGCTTGTACATTTAATACAATTTATAACTTAAAGTTAAAAAAGTTATTTATTACTAGTCACGCAAACAAGAACTTTTTTATATCATAAAGCCGAATTGTAAATCTGTTTAGAAGTTCTTGCAACTAAATGCAGTTAAAAACTATATCAAAAAGACTACAGCAAGTCAGTAATCACGGCCCAGAACCAATCAATTTTACAATAGAGTTACGAAATCATTAAAAAGTCACACAACACTGTTTTATTATAATACTCGATGAAAGTTTCGCTCGTTAAATAATGAAAGAGTAATTATGAAGTTGTTTCCACAAACAATCGCTTGTACTTACGAAGAATTTTATCCGTTGTAAAATAAAATTGACCTCTAACATTTCATAATACAATGCTTTTTTTACGTCAGCAGAAAATGATTGCAAAATACTATAACGTCAAAAGTTAAAATGTATTTTTACAAATGAAAATATCCAAATTATTATTTATGTTCTTTTCTTAAATGAATTTTATAGTTAATAAGGTTTAATGTTAATTAAATATTTGTTAATTAAATATGTACAACCCTTAAGGGTTGCATAGATTTTATTATGTGTTACTACTGTAATTACATGTACTATTTATGTACTGTAATATACTCGTAAGTAGCATTTCATTTACTAGATGCAGATATGAGTGCGAACTATTGAACTATAAAATTGACATCAAATTCTGCCAATAACGATAAAGAGAAAGAGGAATTTTTCCTATTGACATAAATACCACGTCGATAGCATTCTTTTATATAAAAATTCTGATAATATATAAATATCATATATCTACAAATGCTAAGGGTAAATTGTATGAAGCTAAAGCAAAGTCCGCGTTCACAAAGTCAAATATTAGTCATCACTTACTAGTGTTACTCATCTTTATATGGTATTCATAATTATTAGTGACTAATTAAATATAATAGATTAAATATCATCTTTATATGAAACACAACTGTATTAAATATATCAAATAAAAGAAAAAATATTTAAAGTCTTCAAAAACAGAACCTCTTGTGTGTTTTATGCGTGTGTGTTCTTTATCATATTGTAAACTTGGACAAAGTGAGGTGATTAGAATGAAATTCTTTTTTGGCTACCTCATATATAATATATCAGTATTGCGGATGGAACAAAGAACAGTAAGCTAGGCTCCAATTAACGTGAACAATAATAACATGAATCTCAAATATAAGTAATTATTGGTTTCTTTTTGTCTTATAATTAATTTTCTAGAGATTCACCTAAAGGCTATTGTCTTATATACAATAGAACTGTTCTTAGCAAAAGCAATCCGCAACAATGGCGATTTCCTTTACCACGAAAATATTTTAGTTATTTTGTAGTAAGTTTTATACAAAGGTACCGTAAATGAGGTTGAAACATTGTTTTTATATTATATTACCAAAGATGTAGCAAATATTTCAAATAATAAGATAAGAAAATGTATCGTATCTTTTTTATAATTTTTGGTAGAAGAAGAATTTTATTATTTATGAAAACGTTGGCAAATGAGCAGGATGCTCCCCTAAGATAAGCAGTTCTCCGCCCGTGGACACCTCCAGCCCTTGCAAGGCCGCGGGTGCGTTGCCGTCTTTAAAGGATAGGCACGCTCTTTTTTTGGTCCCTCAAGTCATTTTTGTAATTTAGATGAAACATTATTCTGGGCAATCATTATTCTCTTCTAAAATATTACTGTAAAATTAATGCGCTATAATTAAATGAGGTAACAAAAATATTGGAACGAAATTAAAACCATTAATTATATATAAATCCTGGAAATTGCCACTGCCTTCAAATTTATGTCAATTCAAGAGCTGTCTTGCTCATTTCACCTGTTAATATTGCATCCAAACACTGCATTCAATGGCTATATTTATATTTAAAATATTAATCATCATGAGATAAGAGTATAAAAAAAATAAACTTATTATAACGAAATTGTGTTTCGCTGAATACAAAATCAGAAATAAATATCATTATTGCACCGGCCAGTTAGTTATAAATATTTTGAATGTTTCTTTTTCTTGTACATAAAAGATATTTGGAATCACCGGTATGACAGAAATTGATAAAGATTTTCTCTTCCATCAGGCTCATTCAAGACAATGGGCAAAAACTTAAGTGTTGGCTGGAGAATTGAGTATCAGTCGTCGTTCGAACCTTTATGTCATCGAGAGACGATAAAAATAAATGACTTTGATTTTTGCCATTTTTTTTGAGTAAACGTTACTGTGTTCTGCGACGATTTAGCTCCGAGATAGAGAGTGTAGAAATTCCGTTGTGAATTTGAGATGACATTTTTGGATTACATCAGGGCTGTTCTCATAACTTGCGAGATATGGCTCGTTTAAAGTTTTCCCTATCGGTGCTTTGTTCATAAATTTTGAATTATTCATTGATATAAAACAAGAAATAACAAGATAAATTAAAATGACTTTAAATTTTTGAATTTTATATAATACAAGTAATATCTCTTAGGTTATGAATATTGAAAGCATATTTGGATACCAACTGCTTTTAAATAACTGTGATTTTTTTATTCAGGTTTAAAATATATATTATATCCTTATAGATAACTCTCAAAATTATTTAAAAATTAAAAACTCAAATGATATATAATATATTATTCAAAAAACAACAAGGTTTTATAAAATTTCCTTCAGAAAATCCGCTGAAATGTTTATAAATGGACATAAAGAGCCGAGATAAACGACTTGCAGCGGTTAAATCCAGCTCTATCGAGATAACAAGCGGCTTGGGTTAATCATGAAAAATTATTTATTATCTCGGCTCAGAATTTTCCCTCAAATCTGGACCGTTATTAATTTTATTTGTGAAATGTCATTGCCAGAGTTCAACCATAGATTAAAGAATGCCTTCGAACTTGAGATTTGAGCGAGGTTTCTTGGAAAAGATTTTAGAGGCGTGAGCGAAATAAGACATGAAAGTCAAGACAGAGTATTTCAAACATTTTGAAGCAATTTTTGAAAATAATCTTAGGCAGCATTCTGAAAACACTGAAACACAATTTTACTCGTATCGTAAATTGCTCATTTAGTATTTATTCTTATTTTGTACAATGCATAAATATATACTTACGTCATTCATATAGTTCCAAGCCTGGCATGCTTGTACGGGACTGAGTGGCTTGTAATGATTTCCAAATGTATACATATAAAAGAGCCACGGTGCTGGGAACAGCATCGTGAACATATCGCACAGCGCCATTGCCATCAGGACGACGTTTGTGGGTGTCCTCATATGCCGTCGGGATAGTACAACCACTATAAGTGTATTGGCCACAGTGGTAGTCGCCAATAGAAACGGGGCGATGTATCTGAAATTTAAGGTACAGTATAGTTAATTAATAGTCCGTGAAAGCTCTCGTTAGGTGTGTTTACGTACAACTTCATAACAATAGACAAAACATTACACAAACGATAACATGTGAAATTGTAGTTAATTATTTAGCGTTTAATATATTCTTGTTAAATATAAACAAGATTGTCTCGTGGTGAATAGATTTCTGAAAACGGTTTCCCAGCATGAAGAGTTTATTTAAATACTTACCCGTACATAGGTTCGGCATAGTTAACAGGAAATTGGCAGGTAACGTTAAGGTAGACGTGTGAATAGTTGGACGAGCAGTAGTCGTCGGTCGAGAAATTCGATTCACGATATTCCAAATCCAGCGTTTGATTTTCGTAAATATTGTAATTTGTCTTGTCACCGAAATCAGCTGCGTAATCGTCGGCTTTGTAAATTGGACGAGAGGTGTTCAAATAGTATTCCGACCACCCCTTGTCGTGCGCCATTTTCTTTTATCTTCGGTTACCTCACGCTTGAAGCTGTCATCTTTTGGGTAATTACAGCTGGCGTCGGCTTACTTGTGTGTCATCTAAGGACAAAACAAATGATTTAACTACTTGACCTTAGCAAAATCCATTTTTACATGGGACAATATATTTGAAAAGGAGAAGAAGCTATTTATAAACTACAATTTTCTGTTCTTATGTAATGGATTGGCTTCATGTGAAGGATAATATTACTCGAATTTAACAGGTGTACTATTTGCATTGTTAATATGTATTGTGAATATGAATAGCAAGCCTAACTAATGAAGTTATACGGTTCTATATGAAAATTGGAGCGGCTAGTCAGCATCCCTTATAATGTTGTCAAAGGGTTATAACTTCGACAGTGTATAGACTTTTAGTATAAATGTATTATATGTTATAACACATTAAAAAAGTCTAAGCTACACATACTACTTCAAATTATTATATCTTTTCTTACCAAATAAATACCTATGTATTGTTTTTGATCTAAGGAACATACTGGCTGGTTGTAAAAAAAATCGAATATCATTTGTTTTTCTTTTCATAAACACAATGCATTTGTTTGAAATTTTTAACGTTTTGTTTATTTATTAAAATGTAGTAATCTGCATCAATTTTAGGATTTAAACAATAATTTGAAAAAAGATTTGAAGTAATTTAAATTTTAGGACATTTTTATGCAACGGAGCGACGTCATTTGACCGCTGATGAAGTACAAAAAGCTACAGGGATGTTGCAAGCAAGGGTTGACTTCAATCTCAGGTATCTCAGTACTTTTACAATAACACGGGCGATCCTGCTGAGCAGCACTCAGGTCGAGGACTGTACAACCACCGACAGTTGTATGTATCGATCTTACCGAACGATAATTCAATTCCGATTCTCATAATATGTCCACACATCTCTGTGGTGGAGTATAGTTGAATCAACATTAATAAATAAATGGACAAATAAAACCCAACATGTATGAAACAATTATTGAAATTATCAATCTAATGTCAAAATTGGCGAAGTAGTATGATTATAGTTTAAATTATATGTAGATAATTCCACGGAAACTAGTATTATAAATATAAAATATCATTTATTGAATTAAATAGATAAGAGATAGGCATTAATATTGCAGTATTACTCTTGTAACAAGAACTTAACGATTGATATTAATGGACTCTGAACAATGCTTTGATTCATGTTGATTTAATAGTGCGGAGTTATTAAAAAGTTAGTTTATATACAAAAGGTATACAAGGAAAATTTTGAAAGAGATACGGTCTATAAGGGACTTACTAACTGCTATAAAATTGATTAGAAAAGCTGTAAAGATAGGTATCTAAGTTGGACTCTTTATTTGTATTTTAGCATATGTTTAACCCGCTTTTTGATTTTGATGAATCATATTTATTGAATTTTTCAAAAGCAGAGTTTTAACAGTTTAACGTTTGTGTTTGTCTAGGATATTGTAGTAGCCATAGGAATACCGATATAAGATTGGGACAGTGTAAGTAAAAATAATAATATAATGCTTGAATCTCTGAAATCCATTTTTATGAAAACGGCGGTGGTAAACGAGCAGAGGCTCATCTATTATAAGCGGTCCTACGCCTCTGAACATCCCTAGATTTTGATGGACTGCGGGTGCGTTTCCGGCCTATTAGGGAAATATATGCATTTTCTAAAGGTCCACAAGTCGTATTTGCTCCAATATATTTGGATTTGTACAAATTGCCGTTTAGAATGTTAAAACGGTTAAGGAAGATTTCCGAATCTCTCCTGATACTTAACTCGTAACATACAGTATACGAAAAGGGTCGAGTACATACACGATTAGATGACAAACAGTTTCGAATATGTATTATTTAATTTATTTATCTTGTTCTATTGTTAAATATAACCCTTATTTTAAAATCAATATCGGTAGAAAATTTTAAATTAAGTTTTAGAAGGGATAGGAAAGGTAGGGTACTTCAAGTTTAAAATCCTATAAATAAATTTAATGAGACGCGTCACTTTCAGTTCATTACAAGTTAATACTGAAGGCAAATTAATTAAGCTCATTTCATTTAACTTTTATGATTTCCTTTCTAAATACTCGTACTTTTAATTATAACCATTTATTAATGATACTATTCGTTAAGACGTTTTATTATTGAATATTTCTAGAGGAATGTTATGAAATCTTGTCACCCATTGCGCATTAGTCA
>JAAAKR030063119.1:0-15785 GCA_010014985.3 Delias pasithoe
TGGTGTAAATATAAATAAATAGAAATGTAATGCCTATATTTAAGAAAAGATGTATTGCTCTCAGTTGCTTTCGCCATTTTTTCTTTCAGCGCAAACATCTTATGAATTGGTAGTAGAATCCAAATTTGACGTTAAAAAAGTGGTATCTTGTGTCCTATTTGGAATAAAATATTTTTACTTGACTTATGATATGGAATTATTCGTTTAAAAGTAATCGTAATTTTTATTGCGATTGTTTCGGAATATGGAGATATCTCAAATAGAAAATAGACACTTCTCCGTTATCATATCGTACGTAGAACACACATTTCTTTGTTGTACCGGAAATCCTGAGTTCGAATCTCAGAATATAAATTTTTTGAGTAAACTCAAGGCCAAGAACACCCATGTGCCATTAAAGAATATTAAAGATTGAAAAATACGAGAGCTCCACGATCCACTACTCGGTTTTACATACAAACAAAAATGACGATTCCTAATAATTATTTTATTAATTTTGTTAATATCAATTTTATATAAATAAAAATCGCAAGAGAGATAGTAAATGTAGAGGGAGATGATATATGTCAAAAATAATAAAAGCTCAATCTTTCTTTATAGTCTTTGTTGGCCGGAGGTCGCCAGAGTTATGATACGATTACGCACATTGTTGTTTATTTTAACAAAGACTTAAGAAAACTATAAATAAGAAAGATATCATTAAACGGCTTCATAAAAAGTGTGAACTGCGGCTTACAATCCGAGGCAAAAACTGCCAGTTTAACATTAATTTGCTGTAAGTAAAAAAGAGACTTATCTCTACTCTTTTCAGAATAAGTACATATTTCCGTCAATCATACTCAATTCAGCATATGTCGTGACAATACCTCAGATCATATTAACGTTTACTTAACAGCTCGTAACCAGATGTCTCTCTTCTGAGATTTATTAAACTTAAAACTCCCGCTTTTGAAGGCTATAAAATCGTACTAGGTACAGAACTTATAATAAAAAAAAAATTAAAATGTGTACATACTTCCATAACTATTGCCTATAGCTTATAGTCCTGTATACTATTATTATTGAGATACTTTCAGAATTCTTATTCTACGTATCTATGTAACGTACGCAACAATTGAAAACTCATAAAGTGTCTTGGCACAAGTTCTATATGTTGGAAATAACTTTTGTCGTTTATGGATTTTGTTATGAATTGAATTTCTTGTTGCTGGTCCTGCTATAACTTTCTAAGTTTATAAAACTGCTAATCCAGGTATACATATACACAATAACAATCAGATTATTTTCATATACCAGTGATAAATTTAAGATAGGAATTTAAATTCATTCCAAATAAGAAGCCACTCCAAATAAAAAATTCCTTTCAATAATTGATTAACTTTGAATCTAAATTGTGGAATGAAGTATAAATAATTTTAAAATGATTTACTTTTACAGTGCACATGAAAAATTATATGACACCATTATAAAATCGAAAAGGTCAACACCCCAAATATTTACTTCTCTTCCTTTCCGCTTTCTCAAAGCACAAATTTGAAGAAGTCATAAGAATATTTGGCGTGTTTTCCCAGAGAAATTAAACAAATTTAAATAACAAAGAGAGTTTATAATTCTACTAGTTATCTACATCTTATTTTTCTTTACAGTCGAGTTGATACAAAAAATGGGGCGTAATTCTGGCAACATCGATGCTCATGGAGAGTTGAGAGTACTTCTAGTCGTTACTGTGATAGTTGGATTACTCCTAATGATGTCGTTGTTGATGTGCTACGCGTGCGTTCTCAGAAGTTTATGTTGTGGGACACCCAGAGAGAGGTCAAAAAATATTGAAAATGCAAGAAGGACCGAAAGTTATCCCATGGGAGACGTAACTTTGATATCACAGCCCACAGAAAGTGAAAGAGTTTAAGGTGATATACATACAATACATGAAGCTATCTGAGAAGATTGCTTTAGGTTTGAGACTTCAAAAACCAGCTAGTGATGTAATATCTAGCATATATATTATATTATATGCACCAAATTCAAGGTATATTGAAGATAATTAATAAAAAGGATAAACCTCCAAAAAGATGAATAAGTTGTTAATTGTCACACATTTTCGATATACCACATTAGAAATTTTTCGTTGGGATTCAAAAGTCTCAGTTTAAACTCGTCCTTTATGTTTAATAGTAATGTAAAAATGGATTTCATACTTCCACTCTATAGGGATGAAACGATGTTTATAAATTGTTTGAAGAAAAGAGCGATACAATATTGACATTAATTTCATTTATTATTATGTGAGAATTAATTAATTTGGCCAATATAATGTTAAGATTGTATAATAAATGTTTTTATTTTAATCTGGTGGCCAATTTATAGTAATAAAGAAGCAGGAGAAGCATACACTAAATAATCCAAAAAAAAATATAGCTATACAATTAATGTATTTGAAATACATACCTTTAATCTTAAAAATTAAACTTCATTTTTTATGTAAATAAATTTATTATTATATTTTAACACAATAAAAATATATATCTATATAATGTGCATACACATTAATTAGAAATGACATTATACACCTCTCATATGAAATATCTTACCTACTCGTTTTAGATATTCAACATTAGAAATTAGTTAACAAAAAAGAAATGTCGACCAGCGGCAATATTTATATTATATATAATCTTAACTTTATCAAAACACTGTTCTTCAAAAATATTTTCTAATAACAAATAACAAAAATATTTTCTAATAACATCAAATGAATGTTAAATCACAACAGGCTGTCTTTATTTTTTGCTGTTGTTGTAGTTGAGTAACTAATGAATATTACAGTTATAACATATAATTTTGCCAACCATTATGTTATCAAAATAAAGGCATTCGGATATGTTGATGTTTAGTTTGTATCATTTTAGATCAAGGTGTATAACTCTGTTCTCGTAACACCCCATGTACTAAAGTTCTCAACGATTGTGGCTTACAATATTCCTCTAGCCAGTTGAAGACACCAGCTGAAAACTCTGCAAAATTGTTAGTTGGGACTGCTTCAAAGGACTCAAATAATTTATCCATTATACCCTGAAACTGTAAACAACAAATTTTTATCATTCTGGATTATTTGTCCAACAAAGATAAATAAAAAAATATATTTATAAGAGGATTTAATTTTAAATGTTTTGACATTTGTCTTATTAACTATTCTATAGAGTCCTGGCTTTAAAAAAGCATATTACTTGAATATCTTTATGATTGATAATTTTAAGAAAAACTTACAACAATAAACTTTTCTTGGTCAGACAATCTCTGTTCACTTTGACCTGGAACTGAATGCTGAGCTTTCACAATTTGCTCATAATTAGCCTGCATTATTCTTAATGCAAAAACATCTTTCCTAAGTGCATTACGTTCCTCCTCTTGCCGTCTGCGTTGTTGCAGAAGGTATTGTATATAATCAATTGACTTTTGTAGAACCTATAAATAAGTTTAACAATTATATTTTTTGTACCTGATTTTAATTTTCTATTAAAATTTTACTATTTGTATTACATTAACTTACTGTAGCTTTGCTTGGTTTGTACCCAGAGGCATCACTTTGCTGGCAAGTAGGGACAAGCTCTTGTAGTGAATCATACCCTTTTTTAATAGCATCTCTTCTTTTCTGCTCTGCCTGTATAAAGAATCAGTTAAATATTTCAGTAAAACTTACATTTTTCTGTTCAAAAAATATTTCTACCTGCGTATGTGCTTCTCGCCGTCGCTCTTTAAAACTCAGCGCTGATGCCTTATTGTCTCCACTATCATCTTCATCTTCTGTCAATGTGATTATGTCAAGATAAATCATTAGTATTATCAACTATTTATTGCATCATATAAGATAAATCTGTAAATACTAACCTGAATTATGATTTGAAGATGAAGGTGTTTGATGGATATTCTGAATAGATCCATTACTTCCACATCTGGAATACATATTCTTAATATTAAACAAGTTATCTTAAAGAAACTAAACAATTTCAAAACTATGATTTTATTATTAGACACAAAGTGTCATATATAAAAAAACCTATATTTAACAAGTGTAAATAGTCATTTGGTACACAGATCTTGTATTGAGTATTACCTATGACAAAAAAGACAGCGTTGTGATATATTTATACATTGAGTAATTCGTCTACATGCAATGGTAAGATGTGGCTGGGTGCAACTCGCAGTTATAACCCACTAGATGAGACTCCCACGTTAATTGGGGGAGCCCCAGCGGGGAGACCAGCGAACGAAGCTGCAGTTTCGCTTGCTGGTTCGTTGTTCGTATCTGGGGTCGTCATACGTGGTTGCAGCCGAGGAGCGCTCTTATTCGGTGGTAGTATTATAAAAGTAGTATCATCAAGTCTAGGAGCGGGATAGCGATGGCGCTGCCACAGCAACAAAAACAAATAGCCGCTGCTCTAGTGGCCTAGTGCCATGCCGAGATGCGCTAATCTGGAGACAACCGCACTCTTGAACAATGGGAGGGATGGAACTCTTCGTTCCATCTTCCATGATTCCCATTGATAGGCAGAATTGGCAATAAAGTGACCAAGCTTCCAGCCGGGGCTCGAGCGTTCTGGTCTTGCCATAGCTGTGCAGGGGAACTTTTGTAAGCCAACGTTTCTTTTGCGGCATAGAGAAGACAACTTGCTGGCCCATACCACTGAGGAGAAAGCGGACGTCCTTAGTTCTCTCTTCACGTGCAACTGGAATTTGGATGACCAAGGATTTCCACGACCGTCTAATTCAACCGTCCTCAAAGTGCACACGTTGTGTGTCACTAGGGCCAGTCGTTGTTGGGTTGGGTAGCTAAATCTCTGGCGGAGATTCTTAGCACCCCCTGCTGCGCCGTTACCTACCCACACCAGGAATAGCGTAGCTGCCGGGAATTGGGGGCCTGGTATTTCTGTTTGTTAGCCTGGAATATATGCTAGGGTATTTGCATAATGTCTAAAAGCAATATATATATAATACTTGCGGGGCGTGGAGTCTATTTATGGTACTGCTACTTATATAGGCTATCATATTTTTATACTTCTTATGGAAAGGAATTGTATATATGTTATTTTAAAAAAGCATTAGACTTACTTTTAGAATTGCATATAGGGACTTATTAATAAATCTTGTTTCCTCTGCTGTACTTTAGGGTTCGGATGAATACTAACTCTCCCGCCTCATCATCATCTTCCATTCTTAGGATATTCTATTGACTATTTTAGAACTAATACTAAATGTTAATTTTAATAAATATTTATATTAAAATATAATAATTTCGCGCTTACACTTCAAATGCCCAGTAAAAAATTATCGCCGTGAATTTTTTAAATAGTTTTACGGCTCTAGGTTCAAGCTTTTAAGACACTATCTTCGTTTATTCATATGTCATATGCTGAAAACTTTACTTGATTTTTATTATATTATAATTATAATTCTTGACGATGTCACAATTGTGCCTTAATTGTGCATATTACCGAACAGGTAGTCCTTAATCCTCTAACAATTTTACTCATAAAACTTCGAGTATACTATTATTAGCAAATCATATAATACATTACGGGCTCGTGATACGCGAGTAATCGATATCAGTCATATATACAAATCATAAACACATATTGCCACATAATCTATTCAGTAAATTATCTTTAATTATCTAGTCTTATAATGTTCACAAAATTTTATAACCTCATCTTTAGTTTACTACCAACATTGAAATAAGAAATTCAACATTATGAATTACCAACCTTGTAAAATTATTCTCATGTTAATGTAAAAAGTTAAGCGTAGCGCGGTTCTATAATACTGCGTTTTATTTTGAAAAAATATTATATTGAAATTCCTGAATAAAACATGTGCATGAATTCTTGAGTGAGTGTTGTTTTTCAATTTTTAAAAATATATTTAATTTAAATATTACATATTCATTTGAGACCCGACCTGCAAGTGATGAAGTGACCTACCTAACGATGGCCACCATTTTAGATAAAATTGGTCATTTGTTGAATATGCTGAAATATGGTACATTTCAACATGAATACATTTCTATAGATAACGGGGAATATGTTTTTAGCTATATAAATCCTTTATTTTCTTTAATTTATTTTGTACTAAACAATTAACTTGTTACAACGTATATTTCTTTTCGTATGATGTTTATTTGAGAAAGTTTTTCAGTAGTGAAAGAAACGCTTAAAAGATGGTTTCTACCAGACAAATGAGTAGCATAGGAGGAGGGAATGGTAGTAATGACGGTGCAGGACCATCTCATACAGAACCTGTAACAGTGGCGCGTGTAACTCGACATTCAAGTGCTCAACTGCCAGGAAGCTCATCTCCACATGCAAATTCATCTAAGAACACATTACTACCAGCTCCAAAGACTTTTAATACAAATTTCCTAGATTTGCCGATTGAAGTTATTGAAAAAATATTTCGATATGTTGGTTTTAAAACTGTATCACACCTGAGAATGGTAAATAATATATACCTTCTATCCTAGTTTTCTGCCGTTACTTCTATAATTGTTTATAATTACATACTACATATTTATAGTATGTTGAGGTTATGATAGTTATTTAAGCTTTATATTTTGTCTCTAGGTCAATCACCAATTTAACACAATATGCAGCAGCATATTAAATTCAACATTTCAAAGACTACAAAACCAAATGCTACATCGCTTTCAAGCCATCAAAGCTAAGATGCCCAGAAGAGAGTCTGCTAGGAGAAGTCATCCTCTTGCTTGTGAATCAGATATAATTGAAACTCTGCATATGAGACTAAGTTTACTACAAATGACTTTTGGAAAGCACATTGAGAGGAAACATTGTTGTTTTTTTCCTGGAGAGGTAAATGTCTGATGTTGATTGAAGTATTTTGAATATGAATTAAATTTTCATTAACAGATACTCGTAATCTGCATATAAGTGATATATATCATGATTTTTTAACTTTTCTAGATTTTAGATGAAGTATATAGTGTTTTATCTTACTTAAAAACAACAACAAAGTTAGCAAGACCCTACAAAGTAACCGATGAACTATTTGACTTGACCACAATGGCCATGGAATATTTCAAAGAGCATATTGAGCCAAATTTGCCAGAAATTACTTACTTTGGCACAGATTTTTTTGATATCACCACTGCTTTCTCACGTAAGTACTTAAGTAGTATTTCTTCAGCAGTAAGTTGTAATTTTTTGGAATCTGTTTTTAATCATAGAAATTTTAAAAAGTCAAGCATTGTCAACTAATCAACTATTCTCGTGACTTCCACAATTCACTGAACTTTAGAAAAATTAAGCATTACTATTAGATTAATTAAACTATTTTGCATAATTAACTTTGTACAATATGGTTTTATACAAAGTCAATGGCTGTACCCATTTAATTTATTTCATCACTGGTCGTTAATCTTATAATCATTGATTTTTGTAAAGGGAAAAATAATAGTGTCAAAGTAAGCAACATAAATTGCAGCTCAGCTAATATCATATTATCTTTCAAACAATAAAATAGAATTGGTCTTCTAGTTGAGGAGCTGTGAGTACTCACATTCCATTGACACTCTCAACTCTCAATTTCTAACATTCCCCTTTTTCTTTCCAATTGTAAAAGTAGAATGTAAAATAAACTCAAAAACTACTGGACCGATTGCAATAATTTTTTCACCATCAGAAAGCTGCATTATTCAGAAGTAACATAGGCTATATAATATGTTCATGCTATGTTCATTAGTTGTAAAGCAGTAACCGAAAATGTTTCAAAAACGGGGGAAAAGTATCGTTTCTGAGGCCTTCCGTGGCGTGCGCTGAGCTTATAGTTAAAGTTACACAAAAATGCTCTATGGATGAATTGTTCATCTTAAGATTATCTTTAAAAAACTCCGAGAGCGTATTTCTACCTTTTATAGTTTACCCATAACAATCGTTTTAATGATTTAGGTGTTTGCTCCAAAGTAATGTCATTTTGGCGACGGGATATCGAAGTAAATGGTTTAATCCTTATAAAAGTTTACTCTAGATAACTTTTTAATTGTTCGATCGGTTACCTTTAGATTATTATTTCATCCAAAAGATACCTATTAGTTAAGTACTTACCTACTATTTCAAAAATACATAAAAAAGCCGCGTAGCCGCGCGCGGCGTGAAGTGACTAGCCAGCCGGGCAACGCAGCGGTGCGCGGGAGGGGAGGTCAGATTAATGAGATAGGTAGCCGCGAGGCGAAGTTCTTTTCAGAACTAATTATAAATAGTTCATTTAGGCTTTACTGCTATAATATCCTAAATTCTATTCTTACTTATAATTTATATAGCAAAACAAAGTTTGCCTGGTCAGCTAGTAAGTAATATACTAAATTGTTATTAAAATGCCGCACATAATCTATAGTGTTGTTGCATCTGAAGATATTATAAATAATTTTAGTAGGTATTTACTATTATAGAACTGTTTTTTTAACAATTGCAATGTATTTACATTTTTTGTATTAAAAAGAACTTAACTAGCAAGTCGTGATATCAAAAGGAACGGTATTAAGGATTGCAAAAAAGTATTGAGATCACAGTTTACAGTATGGCAAACCGTAACAAGCGTAATCAGCAACATATTATTTCTTTTACAAAACTAAATCTTATCAAATTTTTTGTACATACATTGTTTTGACAATAAAACACATACTTGCTACACTTGTTTCTCACATTCCTAAGATCCAAGACCTGCTGACGTGCCCACGTTTTAATAGAAACACTATACATCAAGCAACGTAACAACGTAATATATCAATGTAATTATTTTATTTATGTGCTTAATTTCTTGGGTTTCAGCGGGTGAGAGCAGTAAATCATACTTGTGTTTGGATTCACCACCAGCCAGTGGCTTTGAATCTTCGTCTCAGCAGGCGGGCGGTAATTCATCTGGTGACCGACGAGTGTCCTCCCTCAATCTCTATATGGAGGAAAGCCTTCCACCCTCTCCACCGCCTCCGCAAAGTAACATGGTACTGAGGAAACGTATACACCGCATTAAACAGGGAATGAAAAAGTAAGCTACAGTTTTACACAGGCCCTGTCTCGACTAATGTACAATGCATATAGTCTATATATGTATTTATACTCTGCGCCAAACAAAGCCACTTAAAAATTATTATCCATTTTACATGACATGAACAATTTTTAACATATCTCTATATATATATATATATATATAAAGCTCTTCGCTACTTTCGCTAAAACCCGAGAATGGCTGGACCGATTTGGCTTAATACTTTTTTAGAATATTCCTTTGAATTCAGAGGTGGTCTAAACGCATAGAAAAATTTGAAATTTGTCTGAGAAAGTTTAAAAACCACACTGCTCTACTACCATACAAAAAATGCAACGTACCTATTGTACGAGTAAGTAGCGGCGGATGGGGCCGGAAACCGTTTGCCGCGTTCACTAGACATATAAAAATGTCGCATCGCAGTGTTTGTTGCCAAATGACTGATTGTTATTAAATAAATTTTGTATGCATATAAGGTACTTCTGAGGATGATGATGTTAACGGAACATACATTTTTCATACACCAAAATATTATTTGATTAATAATTGAATAGTACTTTCAATCTTAAATATTCAATCTCCTATCACTATCTTGAATTAGCTATATTAGTAGAAGTCTTTACTTTAATATTGTTGCAACATTTGCCAGCCTCGGCAGCACCAATTTTGCTAATTCTTTTTTAGACCATTTCTCGAAATACAAGTATAGTTTTTATGCAGAGAAAAGTTGAAGAAAATGTCTAAAAACAACACTTTTATATACTCCCATACAAAAGTTTCGTAATAAAAAAGTAAATTTGAACTTTAGCTCCATAGAATAAAGGTCAAGTGTTGGTGCACAGATTCTGGGAAGACAAAACAATTGAGCTATTTATAAGTAAAGAATGGCTGGACTCATTTGAATATAATTTGTTGGTTAAGTAGCTGCCATCTTGCATTACCGTATATAGGCTATTTATGTTTTTAGTGTTTCGGATTTTTGGGTTTAGTGAGCCCAAGAATTGCTGATGGTTCATAAATCTCTGCCCGGTAGGTTGCGTACCGGGCAAGACGTCTGCCAAGTCCGCTATATATATATATTTATGTAAAAAGGTAGTGTTTATAATTGAATAACTGCTCAACTGATTTGGCTGAAAATTGATGGGGACATAGCTCAGAGCCGAGAAAAAGACTACTTTTAAGCTACTTTTTATCCCAATACAAAAATACAGGGTAATATTTTTAGTGTATCTGTTTTTCGGATTTAGTGGGCCCATGGCAATCCATATAACGAATCCTCAGCAATCTGAGGGTTCGTAATTGGAGCCGGAAGTTTGCTTACGGAGCAGGACGACGTCAGCCGGGTCCATTAGTCGTGCATTTCAGCTTACATATACTTATAATTTTTTAACTAGTAATTAGGGTCTAGAATTGTAAAATAAATATAGTTTAGTTTTAGGAAAATATTCATCGTTTCGGGTTTGACCATTTCTAAAAGAGTATTTAAATTTATCTGGCAACCAATACATTTAATTTAATTTTAATAAACTGCAATATATTTATGTTAAATATTAATTCCATATATATTGTATAAATAATTTAAACAATAACAAGCTTATTATATTTTATTATAGTCTGGTGCTACTTTTTTCAGGTATAATGACCAGCTATCTGCGCTGCGCAGCGACTTACGAAGTTGTAAACGGAAAGCTGCACTCCATCAGAAGCAAACAGCTGAACAACAGAAGCAATTTGCTGAACAACAGAAACAGATATTGGAATATGCTAATCGGCTCGACGATTACGATAAGAAAAATGAGGAGACCAGTCGCAAATTCCAAACTTTACTGCAGGTTTGACGTTTTATGGCAAACAAAAATTTTCGCTATTTAAGTAACATCTTATTATTTACCAGTTGTTTTATAATACCTACTGATTTTCTATTATTAAGGTTATATATATATATTTGGGTAGTATTATCTTACCATATAGGAGACTCCCATTATATACAGCGCGTTTGAGCAGTTTTTTTTAGTTTAAGTGGTGTCATTTCACTTGCTCACATACTGTTTGCTCTGTTAAATAAATTTTATTATTTTAATAAAGTATTTTCTTTTTTTATATAGGAGCTAAATAAATGCAAGACAGAGCTGCAGTATTGGCGGTCGCGGTCCCCAGCCGTACCTCCGCTTTGCGCAGAGTGTGGTGCTTCAATGAGGCTGTCGCCCGTCGCTTCACCGGCGCAGGTATTTATTATGAGTGCCTCTATCGTGTGTAGATAGTTATATATCGATTACTAATAACTGTTATGTTTATAGTACCTAACACTTTAAAAGAGACAGATTCGCTTGTTTTAAATAACATTCTCAATTTTAACTATCAATCTAATAGTCTAATATCAACTATCAGCAAGTAATTCCTTTTACAGTTAGGTGTGAAAAATTCTTTTCCTATGCATATAACACAGGTAAAGGTAGGTAAGGTATAAATAATTCAGTATTGCCGAAATCGATAAGCGCATTATTATTATCGTTTATCGTTGGTTTTCATTTTATTTATCACGTAACAAATTTTCATAGTATTTAAATTTTATTCTGACTATCATCAATATATGCAATAAAATTGTACTGTTTTTACTATCAAACAATGAAATATTTTTATAGAGTCAGGTGGTAGTCTTGAAGCAATTTGAGTAGAAACTGTATAATAAATGATTTATAAGTCCGAATTTGGCGTTTACAATATAATATACACAAACATTTCAGTGGCCGTCCGGTTCAAGTTCAGAAGCTAGCGTTGAAGCAAGTGGAAGCAACGAACCCATCGCAAACATTATTGAGACCGCAACAGAAGTTCCCATAAAAACAGAGCAAAAGTCAGACGCGAGTAGTGGAGAGGAAGCTGTCGCCAGTACGCCGCCGGCTCGCCGCAGGGCATCAGCCGATGCCGCGTCCGCCACGCCAGAGCGTAAGAAACGACGTCTAACTCGGCCGAGGAAACTTTGAAACTACAAGGTCTAATTTACCCCACTCTATTGTGGCAACTTAGAAAAACCTATTATATAAAAATCGTTGGTCTCAATATTGAATGCATGCCACGCGTTCCATGATTTAACCTTTTAAGGTAATAAGGGAAAAGCACACAGTAAAGTTGATTTTAATGCTAGACATTGAGCTAGAATTTATTAAGCCTTTTATCGTACGAGCATGTTCTGATTTCTCATAAATAACACAAAAATAAATATTTGTCAAAATTTCAATACTTTAGTCATACTAACCTTCAAAACAAGAATGTTTATTTACCAATAACTCGTCTACCAATGTATACTATCAAATTTTAATTTTACTCTGGAATAACTTCCCTTTTTTACTTCGGGCTTGTAACTTATGAAATACTTCTATATAAATTTTTATGTTATATCAAATTTTATGAAAAAAATGTGTTAGAATTAAATTTATTTTAGTTTAAGTATGTTTTGTTAAAGTAACTTAAATATTTCATATCGAAATTCACTAGATAATGTAAAAACATATTAAAGTCAAAACATTTACTGTTTGTTCAAATATGATATTTACTCTTAACTGAGCCATATTTCCATATTAACATGTTTCATTTGGTTCAAACTTTATAGAACTTCCGAGACAAGCAAATGTTTACAAACGACAGCTAGTTTTATGACCATTAGGCTTCTTCAATTTATATGGAGTTTTGGTTAAGAATATCTATTCTTACACAGATAAACTTTTAAAAGTCTACTGATTACACAACTTTGATTTTGTACTGGAAACAGTTTGTCTTTGTAATACAGGGTTCTTTTTTCTTAGCAAATTATTGAGTTTCTCGAGTAATATTGATCAGAATAATTGTTTATTTGTAAATATGTCGTGTACAAACTTACATAATTACTGTACATAGATACTTTGTGACATGATGTATTTAATTAGCATAAAAGTATTTTAGTACGTGTTTTTAAATTCAGCAACAGTTTCACACATCATGTCACTTCAACGTTTACACATATCAATAAATTGATTCAGTTACCTTAGTATAATAATTAATTTAAATATTTGAAACGCACAATATTTTATTTTATTTTACTATAGTATGATTTTTTTATTAAATTGGTTTTCGTAGGGCATATTTCTTACATTAAATATCTGCGGGCTCGTTTCATAATTCGGCGCTTGTGCGACTACTTTGTTCTAATGATGGAGATCCGCGCTGGAGACTTGTAGAGAAACGTATGGCTGTTCTGCATCGGATGCATTAATACAAGTTTAAACACTATATTTTAATATATCATAGTCACATACCTTTCAATCTTATTTTATGGTAATATTGTATTATTGTTATGCTTTGTTCAAAAAATACCTCAAAATGAGGTAAGCGTTCAATATACTGTTCACTTCTGACGGTTTCTTATAGAAGTAAATATTTCAACAACAGCTCCTTTATATTCAAGTTCTGTCTGAGATCAGCGTCAGTTTGCCTGTGTTATATTTTGTATATAATTGTACATACTACGTGTGTAGAATTGTAGATTGTTTAACAATGTTAGTAACATAAGTCAATACAAAACATTATACAGATTTGTTAATAGTTTGTATATTTTTTTATTATTACTATGTACTAAGTAATTACGCTACGTATTATGCAATTACATATTTTTCTACGCTTTAAATTTGCTACAAAATTATAATCGGTTGGAGATCTGCCTTACTATTGAATGGATTTCCAAGTTAACGTTTTACCTTTGTGTTTAAATAATGTGCAATTTAAAAGTTTCGAGGTGTTTCTGGGTTTTGTATTTCCTTTGTAGTTTGTTTCTTACGTATTATTGTATACAGTGCCGGTTCTAATTTTTAAAAAGATCTTTTTGTCTGAAAAGAGTCCGTTTTGGGCATTGTTTTTCTTTATATAAGTACCAGACATAATTTGCTTGTAGTAATAGATTCTTGTACGTAACATGGTCAGTTTTTATATTTGCAGATGGCTCAACATCCCATCATTTTCTCACTGCATCTAGTTTCATATTTTTGTCCGGACACTTCAAAAGTTGTGTGAAACGGTTTTATATATAAGATGGTTTTGCGATTGTACAAGGGCAGACTGATAAGTCTGTAAAATTATTTTTTTTTTTTTGCTAATTTTCAAGTCTATCTAGCTCAGTACATTATTTGATTCCTTCAATGTAGTAAAACTTTTCTCATGCAGCAAAATTCGCATTGTTTTCTTCAATGATGTCGTCGTTGATACAAACTCTTTCCACCAAGCGTGGGCCAAAATATGTAGAATGAGATGGGTGCGCAAATAATTGACAACGCAACTCGAGGATATTCCCACAGAGGTTGCTCACATGCGTAACTTCATCCACGCATTGTTCAGTTGCCACATTCAACGATAGAATAACTAATGAAATTTCACAATACAATCAATTTTTAGTGCAAAAAATAAGGTTTTAATAATAATACGAAATGCATGTGTTTAATCGATATAGCGATTGTTTTTTCATAAAAGCCATTGAGTGTCACTAATGAAATTGAAAAAATTGCATATTTAGTTTCGTAATTTTTTACTGTGATGAAAATGGACTCGTCGCTCCGCCCTCGTACATTTAATTTATATTGAAATGAGTACAGATTTAATATTTACAGTTAGTTTCTTTAGGGGAGCAAAATGTCGTGTTTTTGTCATGGGATATTCTAGCTTTACATAAATATTTTAAATCGAAGTGGCATTTTAACAGCTTAATGCAATTTGGGCATAAACTTTTTATTTAATACTTTGGCGGCCCTCTGGCGTTGTTATAAATGTAAGACTCCGGTCTTGTCGCAATTGCACTTATCACGCACGCACCGGTCAACTGCGACGACGCGACACCTAAACGCGAGCTCAATCGTGACAATTACATTTCTAACAGTTATCGCATAAATATGAAAGTGTATCTGACGATAAGGTTTATTGTTAAAGTGAAAAGAAAATTCATCTTAATATTACTTTAAAATAAAGCTGTTATGTAAGTGTTTTATTGCATGAACGCATTTGGAGTGTATGTCAAGCATAAAACAAACAGCCCTTTCCATCCGATCATCCGATAATAATGGTACCTAACGTTTTGTTTTTCTTAGAAAAAACTAGCCTTAGCCAATTCTTATTTTAGTTATATGGTGTACATAAATAGATTTAAGTAGTGGTTTTTGTTTTCATACTCAAATTGAATAGTTCTGTAAATGCATGTTACAAGCTGCTTCCCAAATATAATTTTTCCAATTACAAACTCGATTTCTCTATCAATAAATGTGCCCAAACTGAGAAATGTATTTATGTAGATCTTTGGAATTAAGAAAAATAAAAATATCGTGCCTAAATCGTTTTAGTACTTAAATGCACACTAATGTGAATTGAAATTCAAAAAAGTTTATTCAGACTGACTCAATTTATTTAAGTTGTGCAATATCAATCCATTGAATGGTGTAATTTGCGTTTAATTGTAGCAATGATTATGGATTGAAACATTTGTTCATCATATTAGTGTCTGGGAACATTACCACGTTGTACTGGCGTGTACAACAGTAAGACTGTCAATTGGTGTAGATATTCTTTATCATATAATATTATATATAGTATTTTTATTAGACAAAATACAATAAATGTGTGAAGTCAACTGTTTCTTTTTATTCAAATCAAATTTCAATTAATATTATAGAAGTAGCTTTACTGGCCATTCAAAGCACCCGCGGCTCTGCAAG
>JAAAKR030063186.1:6961-18063 GCA_010014985.3 Delias pasithoe
AAAAGTAAATACAACTATGGTATTTGTGTTGACAAGTGATTCATTTCTCCACCAAATTGCCAATTCAGCCAAATTACTTTCATCAGATTACTCAAGCTAAAATAATAAAACGCAGAGTACATTTGTCAAGACGAAAATAAAAACCAACTTCACCACATCAACTATAAATTCGCTTCACATTCGCATTTAGTGTAACGTCAGTTTCTGTGTTATCTATGCCGTTGCAACTTCCTTAGACAGAGTATACTCATTCACGCCTATTCATGGCCAACAATCAATAATAGTTCATTGGTTGTCAAATAAAAACACCGATAAATGTCTAGATTAAATTACTACGTACTAGTCTCAAAGGTTGACATTTCGCTAATCCCATATAGGAACCCCTCCCGCTTCCCCTCTCGCCCAGGGCATATTGCCGAGAAGTTGGACAAAAAAAATACCAATCGTAAATATTGAATAGTAAAAGAGCTAAGCTATTACCGGATGTATAAACATTCACGGCATGACAACCCACTTTAAGAGTTAACCAAACTGCATAACCTGTCTTAAGTCGGAGCATACTCACTGCGTACTCACACTTAAGTATCATCTAAGTGGTTGTTTTGACATTACCCAAATACATTTCATGGTCAAACGACATTTGGCGAACAGGGGACTGCATGGGCCCCTTCGACAATTTACAAAGAAAACATATCACATGAGAGACCCCTTTGCAACTGCTTCATCACTATCTGGCATTTCTGTATATAAATATAATCGTGCATATAATTGGGGTATGCACAAGGTTTATTTATTCTAATAAATAATTGATAAAGGGATACCATTATATTTTACAGTCCACCATTCATTACCATGTTAACCATACATTACATTAAAAGTTATTATATATGTATACAATTACAAGTCTCGTTCCGGCTTAGTAGTCTTAATAATCTTTCTACGTTTTCTTGTCTTATTCTAAACTAAAGCTATGTATAAAAAAAACAGCTTCGGATCGATATTCAGATCACTCCGCGAGAGCCTCTGTTCAATACAATTTATTATAAATAAAAATACACATCAATTAGAAACTATTCTGTGTTATACTTTTTAGTAGAGTTTATTTGGCCTTGCAAATTGTTTTAGGTCCGCTAATTATTATCATTTCAGCAGTTCAATTAATTTCTTAACGCACTGATAAAGATACTGAAGCTGCACGCACCCATTCCACACCAAATACGTATTGGGCCATACATCACCTCTACATAGACCGAGCTTGGCGCTGCTAACTTACGAGTGAGTCGGCCTTTGACGAAAACAGAACTGAGACTCGCTACTTCATGGCGAACGTTATAAATAGCACACGCAGGCATGCATTTACAAAGAAAGGTGCACACTACACCTGCATCAACATATGATCACCACAATTTTTTAATTTTAAATACAGTGAAACATAGACATATTAGTTTTGAAGACATTGGTAAAAAAATATTATTACTCTGTAAGCAAGTATTACCTTTGGTGAAATAAGAGACACTATAGCCACGACATTTCTCTTCCCGCGAAAGCCCAAGCAGAGATTAAAGTCTCACTAGGAGACGACTTGGCGCTAGTCGTGCTAAACAAACTCCCGGCGAGCTGTCCCTCTCCCCCTCAAGTTCGCATAAAGCTGGCAACGCCGTATGTGCATACAGTGAGTTAGCCATGCCAAAAAAAACTATATTTATCGTGTCCAAAACTGACATGAAGACTAGGTACAAATAATAACTTGTGTTCATAAATTCGTGCGACAACCCTACGACTACTAGTAAAAACACATTTTCGAACTATTGAGAGTCAACCTATTTACTTCTAGTAAATACAATTTGGAAAATAGGTCAAGCGATAGGCTTCGACAAGCTCTCCATCGCATAGAATCAGTTTCGTAAATAAAAGCCTCAACGTATTCACGGATAGGCGGCGAGGGCAGAGGCCACTTCCAAACCCAAAGCCGGACAAGAAAAAGGAACATCCGTTGCGAATTGCGATGTGTCTCGCGATAAACGATCGATTTAAGGCGTATTAAGAGTATGAAGGGGCATAAAAAGCAGTGTGCATTTGTGCAATCTGGCGAAGCCCGACCGCCGCACGCGCCACGGCTACACCTGTCCGACAGGTGAATCACGCGCGGCGGCCTAGCCATCTCGATATTGTTAAATACACATTACACAGGCATAGCGCCTAGATACCCCCTATATAATAATTGTCCCGCTTTGGCAACATTCTTCTTGATTTCTTACCGCTCCTAACGCTCACTGAATAAGCCATTGCACATGCAATACCTAAATTCAAAACTTTAGTCGCCAGTTTAAATATAGGCACGCCTCGGTTTCTATTTTGGCAGTGGTAGCTCGACCACATGGTTCAGTCGTCGACGGAAGTTAGCTCTAACGTGCCGCTAATGCTGAATTATTATTTCTATGTTTTTCTGTAAAAATCTATTATATAAGAACGACGCAGCACAAAATTACACACAGGCAGCCTCTACAATACAAATTATTCCATTTACGGTGTCATTTGGCGCGGTCTTGATTGGCCGCCGCATTGTTATCAGCATTCGTCACATGTCAAAGATAAATAGTCCAATTATTTTAACAATTATTGAATGTGTGATAGTCTCGTAGCTAACTTGTTTAAAAAGTCCATCAAGAAGCGAGAGGTCTCGGGTTCAAATCCCGGTTCCGACAAATACAATTTAATTTATAATTTATTCGGTATCTGGAAGGGTTTGACAATAGCCGGGCGAGTGTCTTAAAACTGTCACACCCGTGGGAGAGCCATACTGAAGCATTTGTTAACGCACAAATTGGGCCGTCTCGTCCGAAATGATATTGTCCATGGGCGGCGGTGTTCTCTTACCGTATAGAAGACCCACCTGCTCTGTTGTCCTCTATATCATGAAAACTGTGTGTGCGTCGGGGTGTAATCAGAGTAATGATACATCCCGACATTTTTGAGTCCAATGTAATTTCCGAATACATTTTATATATTTTGCCATCAAATTTGAGTCAAAATCAATCAAAATCAAAACATTTTTAAAGTGAACTGATTATGATAAAATTTGTCACAAAGTCGGTGAAAGTACTTCACGACGCCGTTCAACTCAATCAACGTAGCTTCCTTACGAAATAAGTACGAAGCGAGTAAGCCAGACCAAAATAAAAATAAACCGTACCCTATGCCACTTGAGGCAAGGAAGTACCCAACGTGGTCGTAATAAAGCTACTTCTAATAATAAATGAGCTATTGCTGATTTTGCTAGCCAAATAGCGGCTTAACTAGGGAAATGCATACTGAAAATTTTTCTTATCAGTATATTCTTTCACCAGCTAGTATCGCCTACTCAAAAAAAAAAACATGCAACATGTAACATGGCGATGAGCTTAAAGTTGTTTTTCAAATGGCACGTTTCCCGTAACCTTGCACAACAGTAAAACAAAAGCTAAAAGCTACCTTGAACGACAAGCCTACGTTCGGCGAACAAAGAAGGGATTAACAGTAACAAAACTGCCCCTATTCTGGGAATCAGAGGGGTGCGAGAGATTTGACAATACAGACAATCTATAAACATTATTATTATATAATATATTACACGGAATGCGGTTTAGCCGGTCCAGATGTTTTGGAGCCATCGCGAACTTGTTATCCTCCGCGCACGGGAGCTGCTGCTGCTCAAAACTTTGCTCTCAACAAGTTTGAGATTAGTTTATTGAGAGAAAATCTACCGAGAAACTACAATTAAGGGTTTACCAATTAAAATTCTACATTTTATAAATAGAAGTAGCCGATATAGCCCGCCGGATTAGCAAGCTGAAGTGGCAACAGGCAGGTCACAATCGCACGCGGAGCGCAGGGCCGATGGAGCCGAAGAGTGCTGAAGTGGAGACCACGGACCGGCCAAGCGCAGCGTGGGACGTCCACCTACGAGATGGACAGACAACCTTATAAAGGTCACCGAAAGACGCTGGATGCAGGCCACTTCGTATAGGTATGCGTGGAGGTCCAAACGAGGCCCATGTCCAGCAGTGGACGTCTTGCGACTGAGATGATGATGATGAAATAGAAATACGAAAACGATCTTTTTAATGATAGAGTCAAATCACTGGCCTGGAACAAACAGTCTTGGCTTGACGATGCACAACCCCTGCTGCAAATAAAATACCGCTCGAATTGACAACGCCTGTGTGGTACTTTTTGGAAAAAAGATCAATTTATACATACATATCCTTTCTATGGTGAAGTAATATTATCATCAGCAGAAGTTTCCTAATACGTTCCCGTGTACTTCAGAGATTTGTTATCATCATAGTATACATTAATATATCTCAATAGCTAAACGTTATGGTTTATCAGTCACTTATATCGTTCTAATGTTTCAACGAGAGCATTTATGTACGCAAAATAATATTAAATAAAAAAAATGTATAAACTACATTAGTGGTCTACCGTACTGCATATTGAACAATTTTAAATGAAGAGCCACGTCTATGTAGTCACATTTTAAAGCCCGGTTAGTTCAAGTAAAGGCACTCACTGAAGCCGTGCGAGAAATCGAGAGAAACATCAGGGAGCTTAGGTTTATATATATTAACCCAATCAAAACATCAGGAGATAATGTGATATGGTCTGAATAAATACTTTTGTGATACATAAGTGTATAATTAGAAAAGTATGGTATCGGTACGTGAGTACTGTTGACAAAGGGCATTAAGTAGTAATATAAATTCACAAAACCATTGTTTTGCAAATTATTATAAGTAGTACCTCAAAAATTGAACGTGCGTTGTAATTTAGATATTGGAGGTTAATAAATGCAAACCAATAAGACTTGGGATCTTGTGCGTACCTACTACCAATCCCTAAAAGGCTAGCAACAATATATGTATTTGAATAGGTAATGATAAAATACGCAACTATAAACGCTACCATGTTCGTCAGGCGGCGAACGTGATGTCTCTACAATAGCTGATCTCATCAATCGGACAAGCATAATCAAATAAAGAAGCACAACAAAATCGAAATAAAATAAGTAATGATAGAATAACAAACACACCTATCTTGCTGATCATCTTGATCATACATTTGATCGTGCTCGTCCTGGGAGAGGCCGAGTTCCCCAAACTGTTGCTCCAGAGAGTTAGACATTTCATTTAATTTAAAAAACACAACACGATTACAGGCTTGACACTTCACTTTTCCGAAATGCGAGGGAGCAGGAGGCTGGCTTGCGGTGGACTTAGAATCTGGGCAGCTTGATTGTTTCAAATGCTGACCGATTGTAGTTATATATTCGACGACCGGTGCGCACACGTGCTCGTTTAGTGTCGTGGTTTATTTTTGTATTACATAATAATGGAAAGCGAGCAAAGGCACCGATAGCGGCGTGGTTTGGATACGGGCACGTGTGCGCCGTGCGTACAGATTCGTTAGCCACCGAGAGCTTAACCCGACTGAATGTCGTACCGTGAGAAGCGTAGCGTCATAGAGTCGAACCGAGCCGATCCGAATTCCGAGTAGCGACGACTCTCCTTTCGTCAATTTCGTGTACATCTTGTTGGGAATGCGCAAGTTGGGCGTGTCGGACGAGGGGCCCGCGGGGAGCTCAGGCAACCACTAGTAACGAGATGTATCAATGTGTTTGTCGATGGCAAAACAACATTTTCTTTAAATGATGTTATTCTCAAATGAGACGTTATCAAGTAAACACATGTTGTTAGGAATCCGGTTATCCTTGTGCTCCAAAATATAAGGATTTTTAATTCGAAAATGTGTTATACATTTAGTAGTATGATGTTTTTAAATAAACAAAAACAATCAAATACGAAAACACTACTTGAAGCAACAAATGGGGCACTAACTTTTAAACATTACACCATTACGTAATACCGAAATTTAGCAATATGGTCCAAGCGTACATAACCTTTGTTGAGAGTAGGGTTAAGGAATTAAAGTTTTCATAAAATTCCTTAGGGAATAAATATTTTAATTAATAGAAAAAAACGATTCAATGAATTGAAATTGCAGTTTTAATGAGCTAAGAAAACGAGAAATATTTCTAATCAATTTAATCTAATGGGGTAAATCTTTCATTGGGGCCATTTTACAATGAAAGCTACAATAATCGCTGATATTAAGACATCCCTCAGCACCGCACGGTACAATTGGGATCGTCTCTACTCGGAAGCTATGAACATACAATGCTACGAATCCTCTAACTTTACTCAATATTTACAACGTAAAAATTGGTAAACCAAAAAAATATCAATAGATGGAATTTCCAAGTATCATCTTTTGAAATATTTAGAAATTCTCAAAAAAATCGACTCCATTTGTTAGATTTGACAAATGCTTCGAAAATTGTTAGTTGTTACCTACTATGACAACTATTAATTTTTAATTGTTAAGATTATCGACATCGTTTTTATCGATAGAACGCCACGGCGAGGGAATCCCTACACAGTTTGTGAATATTGAATCCGTATGCCAGCGCCCCGCGCCCTTGTCATTCACCGTGTCCGGGGCCCGTGGAGGGCGGTCCCCCGACACCGCCTACTTCGTCCGGTACAGGCGTCACCCACATTGTGTCCCGTACCTTTTTTTAACCAAAATCGACCCCGAAAAAGTAATCTTACATAAAAAAGGATTATTGTGCACCCTTACAAGGTCCTAGGAGATTCCAATAATTATTCTCACATTGAACCAAATCCGTTAACGAATACACAATTTAAAATAACAAGGCCATATACAAGAAACAATCCTTTTAATTGAACTTTGAAGAACTCTCAGACGAGCGAGCTTGAATTGAGCGCGGGCACCGTTCGTGCCGAACGAAAGCCGACGAGTGAATAGGAGTCAAAGGAAAGTCGCGGGCGCCGCGCGGCTCGGATGCCGAGCCTCGGCCACGCACCGTCTCACCATAATCAACTATTCTAATTACGTGCATGTACTTCTCATAAATGCATACATATACATCAATTATAATCCGTGCAAAATACGTAAATATTAATTTTTTACATCCGTGAGAGACTCAGTGATGACACACTTTGAGACAATTTGTAATTAATTATACCTTCTATACATATTTTAACGACTGCTGTCTGAACTAATTGGTAGTAAAAAATCAATTTGCTAATCACTAGCCTGTTTTGTGTAAATCTTTCTTGATAAGAAAATTTCAATAAACACGCTCTCTCTTTATCACACACACACACAAGCCTCAATTAAGTAACTATGTAGGTTAAATAAAATAAATAAACTTTCAACATAATACTAAAGAATAATAAATTTGTCTATAGAAAAAAAATACTCATATCTATATGAAAAAAGAGATGTCAATTTACTCATCGTTTAAATATCAAAATGTACAAATAATAAAACAGAGACATAAAACATTTCCTCGCCCGGGTGACCTAGAGCGCTCTACGCGACTGCGCATTGCGATACAATTGATGGGTTTGATAGCTTGGAGACAAAAACTGAATTAAAAACCATAGAGCATATAATTTTTTAAGACAGCTTACAAAGGACCTACATCTTTCATTCGCTATGAAACGAGCGGCGTGCTGTCTTCTGTACGTGGCGGCCCCGCCGGCTCCAAAGCGAAAGAAAGATCATCGACAGTAAATAAAAATCAGTCCCTCAAATACACACAGTATATGAATATCGTATAATTTAAAAGCGAATGAATGAATACAATTAGCTCTCTTCGGTGATGTGTGTAGCGTTCGCCGACCTAGTCAACGCACCCCACCTACCTAGCGAGATGAGCCGCGCAAGGCCAATTGGCCTCGAGCCGAGACCTAACTCATGCCCGCAAAACGGCCTCTCGCTTGGTGCACCTTCGCCGTTTTGTTAAGCACCCTCCATTCAACCATTTTGCTTTGGAGCATGCATGACGAACCCGAAAAGAATGCGACAGAGTGCAATAGGGTTGTGTTTTTGGATTTCGCATGCGCTTATGTTTCCCCTCCAAGGTCAGAGGCTTTCAAAGGCATCTCCGTCAAATGCCGCACCAACCCATATCTCCAGGAATGAGCCTCCTGCCTGTCCGATTGATTACCTAATATGGTCTCTATTTTTAAGTCAAGGACTGGACAGAGCGACATGACATTTAGTATGGAGGCAGATGACATCCAGGATTTACAGAACGGCTACGTATCTGACGACAAAAGTGGAGAGTAATATTTTGAATGCCGGTGCTTGGGCATTATTGGGTCCAATAGTATAGATTAAAAATACTCGACGAATTCATAATCTACCTTCTTTATGGTATAGCGGGCAACGGAGTAGGCCGCCCATAGACAACCGCGTCACGAGTTGGTATAGTTATACTATACCACACGTCAATGCACGTACACCTTTAACTCATACTATGTACTTAAAATACATAAGTACGCTGTCTACTGGAAACATCTTTGGACAGTGGCCGAGCGGGTGTCAAAATAATGTCGCACCCGTGGGAGAGCCATGTTGAAGCATTTGTCAACGCACTAATTGGGCCGGCTCGTCCGAAGTGTTACCACGGGCTCACAGAACACTCAGCGTGAAATGGTAGTTGTAATTTAAATGTTACTTCTACTGTGTTTCGCTACCATATAGGAGACCAACCTGCTCCGTTCTCCTCTATACCACAAAAAAAGTACAATTTCTTCAAAAAGCAACCAAACTGTATAAAATAAACTCGTGACTTTCAAAAACCTTTACTGCTGCTCAAAAGCACTCTCGACGCGATATTGGACTCGGTTATCTTCATTAAAATAACCGACCAAAATTAAGTTTCGTTCGAGAGGTCGAAAGTGCGCGTATAATGCCGGCCATAGAGTTTTGAACAAATATAATAATTATTGTTATCAACCCATACAATTTTGCCCCCATTGCAAACGTTAACTAGTGCTCTCATTTGACGTAGGCATTGCTACCAAACTAGCACAACTCAACTGCCAAAAAAAGGCACATCCATCTATAGCCAACACAACACGCACATGCACCGGCGAGGGGTCCCTGCACCACGTTTTGTTTATTACAATAATAAAAATAATCGCAGTGCGGTGATCAAGCATGCGTGAAGCATTCCTCTTTACAAACGCTATTCTAATTGCGTTGCGGCTGCAACAATAGTAGAACGCCGTGCCGCGGGCCGCGCGAGCGATGCGCCGCCATGAAAACGTCCACCAACCAGCCTTCGGCCACGCGCTCAAATCCATTAAACGCAACTTGCCAAGGGCTCGTCCAATTTTGTCTCTGCAGGCGGCAGACTTGTTTCACCTCAGGGGAGGCCATCGAAGGTGATGGAGCTGTGATGCATCCACCACCTCGCCGCGCTGTTCGACTCCGAGCTGACGAAGCCTCGCGAGCACACGAAACGATAAGAGCGGCTTATCATTCCGCCATTACAATATAACTATTTAATATTGTGCATTTCTTGGAACACATCCACATACCACGCACTCGACGGCGCCATTTTGCATACACCACTAACGCTTGTGATTACTTTTCAAAATGTCTAAATTACACGAATTGTTTCAAGTTCGCAAGGGTGTCACATAATTGAGGAGAAACGATGTCTTCTTTGTTTACAGAGTAACACAATATCGTCAATTTAATACCAAGATGGCGAGAAATAAAATATCTTGGCAATAATCAGTGCAATAACAAAACCTCGGTACCAAACCATCGTACATATGAAACGAAAACCACTAAAACCTATGCTTATCGAACTGAAAGGGCCGTCATGAGAGCGAAGTTCAGCTTGCGAGCGCGGCGTGGGGAACGAGGAGCGCCTCTCGCATCATTTTCGCGCGTTAAACGTTTTGCCTAGCAACGGAAAATCTCAGACCGATAGATGGATACAAATGGCATGGGATACAATATAAGTGGCGCTTTCGATTCGCAACTACATCCACTTCATACACGTAGAAAAAAATAAGATAAAATACGAGACAATATATAACTCAAGCACTCAAGCTCGTATAACACGGGCGACACATGCCTTAACGAAATCATTGCGGCGTTGAAAGTTGCTGTGACGATCGAGATGGATATTTCAAACAGTTAACAAGAGTATGTATTTGGTATAACCGTAGACCAGTCCCAGTGATCATATATGGTAAACAAATCGAATGGTTGATTTTGTTTTTGAATTGCTATACAGCACTTACAGATTAACGCGGACTGGGAGACGAGCTGGAGAGCTCTCCGTGCTGTAGAAAAGTCAAATCTCCTACACAGTGAGTAATAGTCCCATTTCAGGGCCCGTTTGATTTCCTTATACATAAGGATGTGATATTCTCTTAATATCCCCAGTAAATCGGCCTTCGGTGAATATTAGGGTCATCCGATAATCTGGTCTGGGAGGTCGAGAAGACGGTGTGGTAACCATCATCCCTTCATCGGACAGGCGGAGCTAGAGTTAGACTATGGGCTCTACGTTCATCAACATCTTACTGTGTACGCGATACGTGATTCGCGGTTATTCGCGAGATTCCCCGCGAACGGTTGAGTATTATTATTATTAATGATTTATGAGTATCCTAACAAACATATCGTAAGATACTAAAATAGGCATCTTCAATGTACGAATGAACAAAAAAAACTATTTGACGTCGACGCCAAAGAGAGCTTCGCAACTTCAACAACAACTTTGCAAAGACAACTAAGAACAACAACAACTAAGAAGACAACATTTCATTCACAAACACATCTAGCTAACAAGCAAAGGCAGCTCTAACAACAATTGCACAACGTCGCACAGCCAGGCCGCCCAGCCCAAGCTCACCTAAGCAGCAAACGCCCAGCCACCCAGCAACGCCAACACTGATGTCGCTTCGCGTGCGCCCAAAGCCCGGCCGAGTGTCGGAAAGCGCGCCGCCAAACCTGGCCTGCCGGTGCCACCGGGGGGATGAGATATCATTTGGGCGGAGTGCAGTAATGCAATGCGCGCGCCAGCCTGCATACAACCAACGCAGTGGGCGTGTCCCACCCGCGGCCCATTCCTAGGCAACCTAGGCATGGGCATTGGCCTCACTACCCCTTTCTAGCAGTGACGTCACCATCCCTCCTATCCCTCCGATTCGGCGAGGCGCAAC
>JAAAKR030063507.1:0-18045 GCA_010014985.3 Delias pasithoe
GCCAATATATCATATATTGGCTCACACAATGAGCACCAGCATGAAACAGTACTTGTTCTGTGTTTCACGCAGTGAATTTAGAAATCGGAGGTCCTTGAAATTATACGCTCAAGCAGCGTAAAGGGCCTGTAACAGATCCTAAGAGCACATGTGACCTAACTAATCTCTAACCATAAAGGAGACCCTCGTGCTCAGTTGTTCGCTGTATAAATAGGAAATTAAAAACAAGTTTTTGCAAGTCAAATACTTAGTAGCTGTAGTAACTGCTCGCTTCTAAAAATCGTTTTCCGTGTAGGTGGCTCTTTTAACTAGCTATAATGGGTGCCGTAGACGTTTTTAGAACAGTTATTGACTTGAATAATTTCAGGCGAGTATATCGGGGAATAAACTGCTAGTGGAGCGTTTGTTAGCTAAAGGACATCCGGTTAATATACGTGACAACGCCGGTTGGTTACCATTACATGAGGCCTGTATACATGGACATGTGGAAATTGCGAATTTATTAGTAAATCACGGAGCCAACGTTAACGATAGGGGAGGAGCTAATTGTGACGGTAATATTCTCCGTATTGTACTTACTTAAAGAATTCACAAAATTTTATTTATATTTTTGTTTTTTTTTCAAACACTGTCAAATATACTGATTCGCGTGTATTAAATTCTATGTATATAAGTCTTAAGATTTATAATACTTCTGTTATTGTTTTTTGTGTCTTTATATTTGTCTTTTAAAAAAATATATTTTTAAAAAATCAATCCACTTTATATTTTCAGGCATCACTCCACTGTACGACGCTGCAAGTAATGGTCATTTAGAAGTTGTACAGTTATTGCTCGAAAAGGGCGCCATTGCTACTCTTAAAACTGACTTTGGCGAAACAGCATTACAGGTCCTACAAAAATGGCGAGCAGGCACCATTCTCACGAAAGATGAAGAAATTTTGTATAATAATATATGTAATAAAATAAACAATGTGGGCGATAAAGCTATTGACATCCTAAACAGATCTAAATCTAAAACGCCAATAAAAACAGTTCAAGAAACATCCCCGCCAAGTACGTCTAAATCAAGAACTAAAGACCTAGGCTCGCCAATATTCAAGCGAAGAAATATAATTGACGACGACAGCGATACAGAGTTAAACTTGTCACAAAATATCAGAAAACAAACAGCTTTTCCGTCAGACGATTCTTCGGAAGATGAAACGACACAAAATGATAATACATCAAGTGTGAAAGAATATAGAAATGCTATTTGTGCTCTAAGAAATAGAAGTACTGATGTACCCGTTGAAAGAGAGAAGAAAAAACAAAAATCTGCATTATTAGACCCAACAGAGGTAGATGATGATTGGTTAGATGACGATTTGGGAATGATGAACAAAAATAAGAAAAGAAAACTGAATGATCCATTGATTAGCATATCAAAAAAATCAACCATAGATCATTTAAAAACTAATATAGATAATTTAAATAAAATAGTACCTCTAACTGATATCGCCATAAATATGAATAAAAATAGAAAAAGACTAGATAGTATAATTGATGTTAGTGAATGTAGTTCAGACTCGGACCATATACAACGAGACGAAAACGTGAATCCTAAAAACGAGATTATAAGAAATCTAGTAAATGACTTTCATAATAAACCTAAAGATACAAGGCACAGTATGAAAAAGCGATGGAAACAACAAAGTACATTGTTTAAAGCTGGTTTTCAAAAGAATCGTGATTCTAGTAACAGTGGCAGTGATACAGAGTTCGAGAGGAATCCACGACGTACATCAACAGCCGTTGCCCTTACAAGACAGTGTTCGAGTGAAAATTTTGGATCCAATTTCGCTAGTAAATCAAATGAAAATTTTGTATCCAATAACGGTTTCTTCTTGCAAAATATGAATCCTATTGTGCAACCAATAAATATTGTTCAACAATCGAAAAATGGCAGAGCAATGCAGATTTTGCCGCCGGCCGCGGTTAAAGTAAAAGTCGAGGACAAAGTGCTGCTTATTTCTTTGAAACTGGATAAGATCCACAAGATGACGATTAGTTGGCTGGCCGAAGAAGTCAAAACGCGTTATTATAAGTGAGTACAAGTGAATTACCATTGTGATCATAAAACGCCATCACGTGGTAAGTTGTATCGAAATGGTGTGATCTCTTACTAAATTTTCAATTGTATTACATATATTAAATTTCTATGTTTAAAATATTGTAGTTTTTGGTTCTTTGTATATGTTGTATTTTTGAATTGCCCGACAATTTAAATATTTCAGGTTAACTGGTGTCCGTCCAGTATTCAGTTTGATGACGTCGGATGGCGCTATTCTTTCAGAAGATGATCCTCTCAGTTTAGTTCTGTCTTCTCCAGAACTTAACACTTGTATCAGCAGCTGGAAGGCGTCACCAGCCGAGGAAAGATATCTAGAGTGCTGCGATGCTCTAGGCATTCGTGAGTATTAATTATTGATTGTCATTAGCTTTAGTTAGAGTTTTATAGAATCGTCACTTCTTATAAAGTGGTTAGTCAATATTTGACTTTTCCAAAAACTCTACTCTTTCATATATATCGCTTACATTTGCATTTAAAATGAACCTTTATAAACCGCCACCATCGTTAGTGAGATTTTTTCTTACAGCACCGTCCGAAGAGTTACGACTTGCAGTGGGCAGGAGCCACACAACCAAGCGCCTGGCTCTTGGTTCTCAAACACTACCACCATCACAAACCCGACCGCTATTTCGCGCACTCAGCCACCAAACACACATAACAGCTCTAATGTTATCAAACAACAATATAAATAATGAATCGATTAAATATTTATCTGAAAGTCTATCAACTATGAAACATCTGACATTAATTGATCTCAGTGAAAATAATATCACCGGGGACGGGGTTAAAATTTTGCTAAATATTTTCGAGAAATCAAATCGCCCAGCCTGCCACGCTATAGAAGATATAAATTTAAGTTGTAATCCAATACACGATGATGGTTTTCAATACGTTTTAAAATTAAGCCAATACTTAAGACTCAAGTCGATAAAATTAAACAATTGCGCCTTGACAGAAAACGCATTAAATGATGTAAATGGGCATCAAGGTAATTTTGATACAGTAGAGGCAATTGATCTGAGCAATAATAATTTGAAAATAGTCGCTATTAGTAATTTAATTCCACTACTAAATCCAAATGTATTGGTGGAACTACAAATAGATAATGTGGGTGTAGAAGGCAATGTTGTGGGGTGCTTGGCTAATTTTATGGATACTGCGAAAGAGCTAAAACTACGAAAATTTTGTCTGTCTGGATGTAAATTGGCAGATGGTCAATTTATGAGGATATTCAGGTAATTTTCATTATCCTTTTTATATCATTGCCTTTCTTATATAGTCACTTAAATTATATGCAGTGGAAGTTTGTAACGTTTTGTTTATGTTAATATTTTAAAATGTTCTTTTAGAGAGATTTCTTTGCAAATTTAATACTTTCGTTTTAAAATAATTGATAAAAGACTTTTACTTATGATGCGTTCCACTAAAAGCTCACAACGCTCATATTTTCTTACGTATTGCGCATTTTGAGCTTTGTGAGCGTCTAGGGGAACGCACGATATGTTATAGAATGTTGTGGCATTTTTCAATTAAGCTATTTTTGTATTTTTAAATATCTTTCAGATGTCTCGGGCGAGCAAAAAGTTTACAAAGCGTGACATTGAAAGACAACCTTCTTACTTTTATAACGTTGAAAAAATTGCTTCAGCGACAACCACCTGTGCCACAAATAAATCTAGAGGGCTGCCAGGATATTTTTAAATATTCCCCAGATTCAGATTTTCAAGTGTGGCTACCCGCTATCGATTTCGGTAGATGTATTCCAGAAATTAATGTCATTCCCATTTCGAAAACAGATGTTGAACGTGAAAGCTTAAAATTATTTACAAAGACTTGGTTAAACTGTTTCAAAGGACGCGGAATCATAGAGCATGGTGAAGGCGGCGCTATTAAGTTTACTGCTAGATGACAAGTATTAATTTATTATTTTTTTAGGTGTTTATAAGTGTATGTTACAATAATCATAACAGTTTTCATTAGCTATTAAAAAGGTTATTGAAAATGTTAGTGTCTTTTAAAACATTATTGAAAGATGGGTTTCAGAGTTTATTGAATCTCTTCTATTTTTATTACATACAATTAACTGGTATATAAGAGTTTATGCGTAGTTTTTTTTTCTATCTAATCACTCATTTAAAAATCTAATTTTATCTGGTTAATGACTGACCACCACTGACAAGTCTCATAACATTATAGCCCAGTTAATTAATTGGGCATATACATATACATACATTTACATGTTGCACATGTGCAGTGTCTGCGACATCTATAGTATTCCGGTCTTTGTTGCGGACAGTCTAGCAGCTCTAGCTTATGAGTGTGAAGGGGACAGTTATTGTTTTCCTTTGCTACTGTTTATATATACAGCGTGATCTTTTCAGTATTCTGTTGTTAGCGTCAGTCACGTGACATAGTCGCTTCACTGACTCATCATAACACTAGGAAATTCATCGCAACATGAAGTTCTTCGAGCGATGAATGCTTGAGTGGGGTAGAAGATTTAATTTACGATTCTGATTAAAAGCCAGTAGTAATCATAATATATTTTGTAACAAGTAAAAGTAATAAATATTATAAAAAGTAAAAAAACATATTTTTGTCTTTATTTAACCTTATTCTAGTCTACACTTAAACTAGATACGATTATGAATCAAAATAATTTATTTTTATATATGCTGTATAATTGCATAAGTAATTTAATTAATAAATTTTAAATTGCATAAGTACGGGTACTGTGATAGTTCAGCATTAGTTAACTTCGGTGTACAGAGCTCTTTTTCTCCTATAAAACGAAAACTGATTTGGACTGTGAATATCACTCATGAAGTTTACTTTATATATTATATTACTTGTCTGTTATTATAATATTCCAGTATAATCAGATTATAATAACCATGCAAATATTGATTTTAAATCGAATAGACTCATCAACGAGATTTTACCACCTAAATTATATATGATACATCTGTGGACTGTCAAAATTATCATTCTAAATTTGACAAAGAAATAAGAACGGGTTTTTAATTTGTATAGAATTGACACTTCACAGCACCGAGAGCGTTAAGAATTTCAAAATAACCTCAAACAATTGTTTTCGTGTGTGGTTTTTTTTATTACACATCCCGATTGGATAAGATTCTAAAGTTATTAAATAAAACTTAGATACTTCACAATGGCTGAATTAGTTAACCAACGTATTGAAGGAATGATACAGGAGTTAGAACAAATGCGACGGACTGAATTGTTCGAAGACGAAGAAATAAGGTATTAAATAAAATTGCACTTAGACTCGCGCATTAAAAATTATGTCAGAAGTAATAAAAATATATTTAGTAATGCTATCTTTACAGGGATATTTCGCGCAAGCGCAAGGAATTTGAATATAGGATACAAAGAAGAATTAAAGGAAAGGAAGATTTTGTACAATACATTTCCTATGAGTTAGCCCTTCTAGAAGATATAACACTTCGTAGAAAGCTAGCAAAACTTACTGAAAAGCGAAAACAAATAGAATACTCTATTGCAAAACGTGTAAATAAATTATTCAAAGAATTTATAATGCGATACCAAAATGATGTTGAAATTTACTTTGAGTATATCAAGTTCTGTAAAAGTGTAGGATTTGATTATGCAGTTGCAGCTATTATTGGACAAATGTTGCAAGTATGTACATTTAAATTTTTTAAACTGTTGTATATTTTTCTTAAAATACATACAATTGAAACATTTCAGATTCATGGAGATAAACCAAAAACTTGGCAACTAGCAAGCACTTGGGAGAGTAAAGAAAAGGAAAATCTTGACACAGCTCGCTCATTTCTTCTTAAAGGCATTCACAGACATCCCAAAGCCGAAATTTTATATTTAGAGATTTTTGAAATTGAGCTCAAAATGGCCAACACAGAAAAAAGTGCCGAAGACAGGGTATTTCTATTATAACAGCACCACTTTTTGCTTCTAAAATGACATTTTGTTGTGATGTTTAAGTTTTAGGTGCTTAGAAGATGCTCTGAAACATTGCCATTAGAAATTTAAATAAACACTATAATTTTAAAATAACTTTCTTTCAGGAAAAATGTCTTAAAAGAGCTGAAGTAGTTTGGAGAAATAGTATTAAAAATATTCTAGAGCTGGCTTTCTTATTCAAAATGTGTGACATATCATTGAAGTATTACAAAGGTCCTCTTACTGATTCTATTAAAGAGGAGATTTGGAGTAGAAGAGAGAATAAAGATGTGTGGATTTATATTGCAGCAAAAGAAGTAGAGGTATTTGTGATTGTGCTTGTCTCAAAAGTTCATTATTTCACTTAACTCTATATCTAATAATAAACTAATAAGTTATTATTATTGTAACAAAAATGTGTTTGAATATTAAATGTAAAGTAAATAATTACAACAGCATATACTGTAATATTTATTTTTGGAAACAGGGCTACCACTGGAGTGAAGTAGAGACGTTGGTAGATGATGAAAATCAATATTCAACTGAACTCAAATATTTTGTGGCCATTTATGAAGAAGCATTGCAACAGGTAAAATTAATTTAGTCATTTAGTAATGTTTTATTTCATATTATAAGACATTTTGTGCAAAGTAAACTAAGGCGAATTTTATTATTATTCATTTATAATTGCATGATTAGTTTCCAGATGAGAAGTTATGTACAAAGTATATTCACGAAACACTTGGTTTAAATGATAGTATTTGTACAGATAACCAAAAGATACATGTTGTTAAAAAAGCTTGGACTTATGGACATGAGAATGGATTATTATCAAATGACATGTATTCTTTTGGGATATCTTTGCTAAAATTAGAAGAAATTTGTAATGATGAATTTATTGAGGTATGTCTTTTAAAATATCCTTTTTGGCTGATTAAGAAATATTTTGTTTACCTATTTGTGGTGTAATATATATATCTATAAAAAAATTAAGATATATACCTATATTTATAACTAAATAAATGTTTTTCTTTAAGATTCTTGATTCAGCACTGACTAGGAATCCTAAATCTATAGTGTTATGGAAAGAAAAGCTTCTCTTAAATAAATCAAATGAAATGAAAATGTTATCAATTTTACAAGATGCCAGTAAGCCAATTAAGGGTGGTGATTTATTGGATTTGTGGAATTTCATGTTGGATAATATTGAATCTACTGTGGTGGTAAGATTTTTAAGTAAATAATTATACATTATGATTTATTTGTTTATAATTATAATAAATAAATTTACAGAAATTTTATGTTTATATTTTGTCAATTATGCTATATTAATAAAAAACTATTTATTTTCAGTTCAAAAATGTGTACAAAAAGTTTAAAAATTGTGAGAGTTTGGTTATATTGTCTCTAAAGCCAAAATTGTTACAAAAAGTCTATGAACATAATGGGTTAAATTCTGCAAGGGATACTTATAATGATTTTATCAAAACACCACCAACACAAATAGAATTGCATACAATTATGATTGACATAGAAATGTCACAGGAGAAACCAAATTTAAAATATGCAAGAAGATGTTATGAATGTTTGATACAACACCATGGGAAAGACAATGTTGAGGCTTGGTTGAATTACATTAGGTTTGAGTTACAAAATAGTAATGCTCAAGTCATTCCACAAGTTCATAGAAGGGCTATTGCAACACTGAAAAAAGAACTAGTCGATGATTTTATTAAAATGCACGCTTTGTCAGATTATAATAAATGCAATAAACTGTAAGCAATCTTTTTTTCCTGAGAATTATCTTTAAGGAATTATAAAAACAGCAAGGAACAAAACATTTTTATTGAAATATATTAACACTGTATTCAAAACAAGAATCCACATAGAACACCATTTATTAATAATACTAAATTATTTACATTTAATGAATGTACACATTTCTCTACAAGAAGTCAAAATCTACTATGGTGAATGTGGGAACACACTTAGCAAATAAACAGAGATAAATGCATATCATATCACATTTATTGTGATTACTGCATTGCTGCAATTGGAGCAATGTAGTATCTGAAGATAAGAGAAGATCCTCTTTTGTGCTGCTTATTTCTTGCTAAATCCTTCCAGCAGTTTTGCCATGAGGGGTACTTAGGCATATCTGGTGGGTTTCCAGCCTTTAAGCTACTGCCCACAACAGCCATGCAAGTTGACACAACTGTCAACGGATAAGTAACAGTACTTGTTATGAAAGTGAGCAAAGGTACTGTATAGTATCTCAGGTCTTTAGTTTTCACAATATATTTGTTAACAAAATATGCCAAAACTCCAGTAATAGTCACACAAACTAAATCTCCCAGCAATTTTGGTATAATTCCATGAAAGAATCCAAGTATACCATCATCTCTATATATTGACACAATTGCTCCAATTAGCGAACTATACTGTTCTTCTTTACCAATAAATGAAGCGATCATTCTAACAGTAACAACATGAAAGGGATAAGAAACCACAACAGATGCAGTGTGCATGATCATATCACGTCGAGCTAATTTATAGTAGTCTTCGAATTTAGGCTCGTCGTCATTGACAATATTAGGTGGATCGTTCATTTCGGGCAGGTCTATGCCACATACATAGACTACCTTAGAAGATAGCTGACTGGAGGCAATTATACCAAGTAGTTTGGCTGATAGACCTCGGTAACATCCAAAGAAACCATCATTTTTCTTAATGTGCTTGATATATTGAAAAACATTAGGTAATATCATGGCAGGCCTGCCAAACAGTGTGGTTGATCGACGCGGCGGTAAGGGTTCATATCCCAATTGAATCAAAATCTTTGCATATTCCATAGGGTGGCATAACGTTGTAACTATTAATTGCGTTGGCAAAGCCGCTATTTTTTCTTTTTCAATTTCGTCCATATTATAACAACTTGAAATCACAATTTTTCGGAAATCAAATTGAAATTTTGACTGGATACTCTGACCATAAACTTTGACAAATTATTTACTGATAACTATAGACAATTGTCATAAATTTTAAGATTTTAGTCTTTCAACAAATAGGACATAGACTATAAACAACTAATAATGCCAAACACAGATTGGAATTTATACCGGGAATTGCAATGCTTGTATACGAATGCATTTGAATAAACTTTAAATATTGTTCACTATTCCATTAATATTATGATCATTAAGTTTAAGGAAGATCATGGTCCACATTCTTTATTATGAAATTGTTCACAACAAAGTACATACTTCTCTTCAAGTTTTCTATATAATTTTTTGCATGTGGAACAAACGTCTAATAAACATGGATTAATGTATTTCTTTTTATATTTGTCGTGACCATTACATAGCTGCAATTGGGGTAATATATCTTAATATTAGAGAAGCACCTCTCTTGTGCTGCTTTTTTCTGCAAGACGGCCATAACGGATATTTGGGCATTGCCGGTGGGTTTCCGGTCTTAAGGCTACTACCAACAATAGCCATGCAAGTTGACACAACCGTCAAAGGATAAGTAATAGTTCCTGTTATACAAGTGAGCAGAGGAAAGGTATAATATCTCAGGTCTTTGGTTTTCACGATATATTTGTTGACGTTATATGCTAAAAATCCGGTAGTAGTTATACAGATTAAATCGCCCAATAAGTTTGATGTAATACCGTGAAAAAATCCAAGGATACCATCATCTCCATATATTGACATAATTGCTCCTATTAGTGAACTGTACTGCTCTTCTTTACCAACAAATGAAGCCATCATTCTTATATTAGCAACATGAAAAGGGTAAGAAACCATAACAGAAGCGGTGTGCCTGATCATATTACGTCGAGTAAATTTAAAATAGTCTTCAAATCTAGGCTCAACATCATTTATAATATTAGGTGGATAGTTTGTTTCAGGTAGGTCTAAGCGGCATACATAAACAATGTTAGAAGGAGCTGCCTGGAGGCAACTATGCCAAGTAGTTCGGCTGTCAGACCTCGATAACATCCAAAAATACCATCATTCTTTTTAATGTGATTGATGTATTGGAAAACATTTGGTAATATCATGGCGGGTCTTCCGAGTAATGTAGTAGTTTCGCGCTCCGGTAACGGTTCATAGCCTAATTGCATTAAGCTCCTTGCATAATTTAACGGGTAGAATATCTTTGTAATAATTAATTGAGCTGGCAAAGCCGCTATACCTTTTTTTTAAATTGTCCATACTATGACAACTTGAAATACCAATTTTAAATATCGGCAATAAAATTTTAAATAACTCTAATATCTACATTGAGACAATTGACATAACGTGCATAATATAAAATAATATATGTCATTAAACATAGGACATAGACAGCAAAATTTTTTTTTGTTACTACGTGTTATAATGTTTATAGCTGTAGCTAATTGTTAATATGTTAGACTTCTAGGTAACCATAGTAAATAAAAGTAGCCTTTCTTCAAAGTCTTCGGTTGAGCTGGTATCGATATTAAAAAAATAAAAACAACAAATAATTAAAATATTTTACTAAGCATTTGACGTTAGTTCAACTATGGATTCTTCATCAATCTTAAATGTTAAGGTACGAACTTTGCTTGTATCTGTAGTTTCTTTAACCTCATCTTCTTCATTGTTGCTTTCCTCTGAGCCCTCGTCGTCATCAGGCTCATCATTTTCCGATGTCTCATCTTTCTCTTCTAATGGCACCCAAGCTATATCCTTATCGATCATATCTATTTATAATGAAAAAAATATTGTATTATCAAATCATTTTATATAAATTTCTCGTTATTCAACATGATAAACAGTCAATATTTACTTTCCATATCCCTTAAATATAATATATTTAATAAATAATTTACATTAAAAATACATATTGTCAAAAAAATTCTAGTAATTTTATGGCAAGAAAACATTTGCCGACAGCAGCTAGTCTAATTATAAGTATATAATATTAAATGTAATATCAATTTTTATGGTCTTTTATCAAAGTTAGTCTAGGTGAAGTGCTATTGAACAAATTATTTCATATAGAATACCTCTAAACCTAAGCGAGCCTCTTCTACTCGGCGGTTTTTCTTCGATGGACTCTACTAGTATAGTCGGCACCACATCAATGACAACTCCATTCGTTTTTTTTTCAGCTTCCTTCTCACTGTCTTCTTTCAACTAAATGAAAAATTTATTTTACATTTTTTGTACCTACATTCACTTTCCATGTTAATTTTAGATATAGCCTCATTTTATTTTTTTTCCGGTAAATAAAAAAGAAAATTCAAGAGATAACCGTATTAGAAATTGTCGTTTTATATTAAAATAAAGTCAGTTCTCAAAACAATAACTTGATATTTATTTTTTTTTACAAAAAAAAAAAATATAAAACCTACAGAATCATAGTAAAAATCTTCATATAAATACCTAAAATTATGATTACCTGAAGGAATGATATACTTGGCTCATGTAATTTAGACGCCTTTTCTTTAACCCGCAATATATGTTCGTCAGTTTCCTGTTCTAAACGTAATTTGTACGCTTTCTGAGTTCGCCACATCTTAAAAAAACAATCAAAATCATAAAAAAAATAGTCTATAATCTTACTAATACGAATACGAACGTTATATGGATTCGAATGGACAGATGTTTGTTAAACTTTCACGCGTAAATTACAGATCAGATTTTACGAAAACTTTGCGATGCTATAGCTTGCACACCACAGCAACACATAGATTATAATGATATTGTGAAAATAGGTAACAGTGTCACGTCAATCGGAACCGGTAGGTGTCGTACGAGGTAGGACGACGTCTGCCGGGTCCACTAGTTTATACGCACATGCGACCCGCAATAGCAAAGACAACAGATGAATATAACGATGAGCGCGATGAATATTCTGTCAGTGCTCTCTTCTTCAGCGTCAGGCTGCGTGTGCAGCGAATCATACGGCAACCGGGATGGCGGATCCTCTACCCACGTTTTGTCTACACTCTGTGGATACAGAATAGTAAGTACATATATAGTTTTCATAAGCAAGGCGTTTCTGTTATTATGAACATTTAAAATATAGACCGGTACTAAATTTAATTAACACGTATTAAATAATTAAATACATATGTATACTATTTAACGTCACGTACATTCATGGATTAATACCTGCAGCCGATTTTCCACATCGAACAATCGAGGCGTAATACAAATGTTTGTCATTCCACAACTGAGCGTTTTTATGGCATTTTATGCCACGTATCACCATTCAATGAAATCAGATGTCTGCAGAGGTATTTACAAACCAATACAACTTGGGGGACTTCAAAAAGAGCGACCTAATCTTTCCCTAAATGGCCAGTAACGCACTCGTCGCTGTACAACGACTGGCGGTGCCCATGGGTGAAGAAGCGCTTATCCTATGTAAACCCGAACATCGTTTGCCACCGTTTTCATAAAGAAAACATAATTGTATAAGTTTAAAATCCAAGATGTGTACTTAACTCAAAACGTAATGCTATGCGTTGAATATAATTCCACTGTAAATGTATTAATTTTAGATTTAGTGAATAAAATTGTATATAAGTGAGGGCATACAAGTAACGACATTTATAACAAAACTCACAATAAGAAAACTGCCATTATGCGTGGCTCCTAATTGGTCGTGTTCCGGCCAAGCTTCGTCGAAATCTGCTGAGCACTGCGCGCTTCTTACCCCTTGCGCGTTCACAGCATTTACAGTTTCTGAATCGGACCGAGTGAATAGCATATATTCTTCCAGTGGCTTCATTTCATGTTCATTTATTTGCACTAAAATATCTGAAATTTTGACAAAGATTTTTTTTTTAATCGCTAATTTTACTAAAGATGTTAGTTATTGATTTAAATATAATCGCAATTCATTGTTATCTAACAAAATATTAATAAACTTTGTTGTGGAATGGCTAACTCGCTGTATGGCCAGACGGCCTTCAAGTCCGATATCACACATCATTTGTCATTAGTAATAGAAACAAATGGGTGAAACAATAACATCAACTTTTCAGTTGCATTAATAAAATGGTGTTTATTTATGAATAAGCTATGTTTTTTGCGATTTATTTATTCTATTTAATATATCGTTTAAATTACGTGACAATGTTACTTGTACTAACTTGAAAGACATCCATTATAACCCTTAAATATTTTAAGCCTCGGGTCGGATGTATTAAGTCCACCAATTTGCACCTCATTAGTGCCAACATCTATCACTTCCCATAGACCTTGAGGTGGCAGTTTTTCTAATGGTATTTCTATTCTATCTATTAATAATTTTGTCTCGTTTTCCATTCGGGTATAGTAAACTGTATGGCGGGCACCTACAAATTATAATTATATTACACCGTTGCGAAATTCCACGTGTTAATTGAAAGTACATATGCTAAAAAATATTTTCAACATCGGTGACTTGTTTTATTAAGTGATTGTTGTATTATAAGGAATTCTTGTTTTATGTTAGTGTGAGTTGGTTGAATATGTTTTGTATTGTTGCGATTTAGACAATATTATGTTAATTGTAATATGTGTTTGAATGTTTAAGGTGTATTCTGCCTCTTAACATGACTTATGTTACCATAAAATGTAATTATTTTGTTTAATACTTTTACAGTCGAAAGCAGATACGAGAGCATATGATTTCGTTGGAAACTAATTAAAATTACTTTACTTTTTATTATAAAAACTTAATGATATTAATAAAACGACAAAAGCATTATTGTAAATAATCATTGAGGTTAATGGTTTACGTACCATTCAAGAAGTTCCGGTTCTTAACTTCCGCACCGTATGCGGAATCTTCGCGGTCCTCCTCAAATTTTAGATAACCGTCTTGTGTTATCGCAACTAGCAGATAATAACTGCGTCTACAATATTATATAAAAAGAGAAAATAGATCATAATTGGTGCTCCATGAAATAGCATTACTTACTTATTTTCAGTTTGGACAAGTAGAAGCACTGTATTCTTTTGGCGTAGATCGTTGCTTGAAAACGCTAAAGTAATTTTTACCTAAAAGAAAACGTTACTATGATTGTTAAGAAGTCGTATAATTTATTTAAAGTAACCAAGCAAAGAATCCTCATAACCCTACTTCACTAAAGCAAATGTGGGCAAGAAAGTGATAAATCGTTTATGTCTACACCACTGAAACGTTTATTTGTTTCCAAGGACATGAACCCAACATCTTCAGCCTCCAAACTAACATACAGACGAGTGAACTCCAGCTATATATAGGTGAATATGAAAACTTTTGAACCAATAGTTAGCATAGTATTTGATACACGTTAATAGTAATAATAAATTTAAGTATATTATAAATTATGCCGGCTTTTAGGTACGATCAGTATTTCTTAAGCTTTTTAAAAGCCGTTTAATATTGCCTTGGTTTTAATGTTAATTACCTTAGTTATTGTTTGTGGCAATACAAACTTTCGTTCCAAAATACTTTCACCATTAAAATCAGCTCCCTTCTCTTCCATACAGTATTCCCCGAAGTAACTCGTCAAATCACAATCGCAACTACTTTCCTGATTTGTAAAGTCCTCGGTACAAACACCGCCATTCTTGCATGGCTCTGAGTCGCATTTCATATTACACTCAGGTAATACACCCGTAAGATCTAATCAGAATGAATAATTATGTCTAGAAATGTTATTTTAATAACATGCTTTGGTCTTCAAATAATAATAATAATTTTCACCTTTTGTAAAATTTAGCAATTTTGTATTGTTTGAGTAATGACGATCAGAAAAGGTTCTTGATATAATTGCTTTCTTTACCTTGATCAATATTCTGTTGAGCCTTCATAGGTAAATCAACCACGTGGTCAGCAATCTTAAAGCCTCTCACACAGCCAACATAGCCTCCTTGAGGTAATAAAGCTGCTCTTGGAGCCAAGTGTAGCGAAAAAGGATCATATCCACCAAGGTTCATTTGAAAATAATCTGTTGGTGGCGCTGGTGGCCTTTGAGGACGTATTACCTCTGAAATTAATCTTATTTTAATTAATCTGATATTATAAAATATTTGCAAATTAAAATTGGTAATCTTAAGTAGACTATTCTAGAAATTATAGAGATGTTTATCTATTGTAAACAATAATGTTGGTAAATGCAGCAACAATCTTTGCATTTAAGTTGCTAGTTAGATAAGATAACTGTGTTATGTATTTAGAACGCAAAACGGAAGCAAGCATGATAGTGTTTTAAGCAATCGTGATTTATTTCTTTATGTTCGCTCGCTCGTTAACTCGTAAGTTATTACTAAAAGTTTACTTTAGACAAAGTACTTATACTTATATATAACATTGCCATGCTAATCGTCCTACAATATACTCGTTACTATATTAATTGTTATAATAATTATTAAATAATGGAAACAAATTTTGCATAATTCTATTATTAAACTAATTTTTAGCTTATAGTATTGTAAAATTTTTATACGTATTACTGCATACTATTGGTATATAACACTTAAATCAAACTATTTGTAATCATAATTCCTATATGGCATGTATAACATAAAATTTATACCACATATAGGTAATAACAGTTTGATATACATAGAAGTAAACAAAATATATTACCGAGGTTAGGATTCTGCCACGGTTTATTTGTGTAATTAGAGAGAAGTTTCGCCACTTTATCGATAGTTGTATTTTTATCGTTGACATGTAGTGTAGTACTATTCACAGTTCTTATAATTGCAATCTGTACGCTTTCTCCTTTATTAATTTTCTCGTATGTGACATTCATATGAACGATCTCATCTTCATGATTGAACAAATATATTATTTCTGTACCATTATGTATGAATAAATGTATGAAATTATTGAGATTGTCGTTAGCATATAATACTAGAGCATTGTTGTCGTACGTTCTTAGGTTCATCAGCACGTTTTCCACCATCATTTTCTTTAGTCTGATCTTTTCAGCTTCTGTTTCGTTTTCCGCTAAGTAGTTTTTCTTTAAATACGCTTCTCGTGTTTGAAATGTTAGCGCCTTTTCGTTTATATCTAATAGAAGAATCAATATATTATATTATTCTTTTGTTTATAGATATTTCCAATTCTATTAATATAATATACTTTATTATCAGAGCTTATGAATTAAATTTTATAATAAATATAATAATAACTGAGAATGCAATGGTAAGTTTTTTTCAAATGGATTCAATACTACAATTTGGTACTTTAATTATTATTATTACAAACAGACTGTCTTTTAAATGTCAACAATGTCCACTAATCTGTGATTCTTTTAACGTCGTGGCCACCGTTCCGCAATCAGAAATCTGTGAGAACATCTTCCGGTAACATAATCCATTTATCGAAGGCTCAGAAAACGACGTGTACACAATGAGAGAGCATGATACTAATTTATTTGGTTCCATTATGATTTAAGATGAATCTTCTCTAAGTAATTAATTATTCTTGAGTTGATTTAGTCAATACTTACTTTCTTCACAATGGGCTCCCAAATGAGCCCAGCGGTTTTTGCAGATACACTCATAAGTGGACCACAGCTCTTTGCAAATGGCTTTGTTTTGGCATGGGTTTGGTACGCAGGACGGCTTGCAATCTTTTATTATTTCAGACAAATGGACGGACATATAACTGTATATGTCTAGAATCTCACCGTTCACAACTAAACCTCTAAAGCAACCAATTAGTCCTTGATTCACGGCTGACTTTTTGAGGTGTTCACTGAAAATTTCTCTACGATGAACTAATCTTGATTAATCGTTAATTTTATTTGCTTAATTGAAATTTCTTAACCTAGTTAAGATGATAAACAAGTTTTTTTGAGACTTGATATTTAAATTAAATTAATGCATAAAGAAAAAATTTTATCACGTATAACATTACATGCAACCAAACGTTTAAAGTAAATGTGCCAGGTGTGTATATAAGTATAAAAAAGGTATTATTGGTAAGAGATATATTTTAATAATATATAGTAAACTTACGCAGTAGCACCTCCTATAAACATAGATCCTTCAAATGGTCCAAATTCCTCTTCTTGTAACAAGTTCAGCATTTGGTACTCAGTATTGAGCATGAACCTAACGTGATAAAAGTTATAGTCTATCCATATTTTGTGCCATTCACCTCCGTTTAACTTTCTTTTAGAATTAATCACTAATTTCCTGGTAGTTCCAGTGTTTAAGGTAAAGTTGAATGTAAGTTCATGTTCTAAAATTATATTTGGTAAAATAATATAAGTGGGTTAATATATCACGCTAATGAATAAACTGTTGTTAACTCCATGTAATAATAATTCAAGAATTATCAGTGACGATGCTGTTCAAACAAATTTTAAACTAATAATTTATTTATTTTTTTAATGTTTTGTGGAAGAATTCTCTCAATAAACAAACGCAACTAAATACTTAATCAACAAACGCTAAAATATGATTTAGAAGTAAATTCGTTATCGTATAAATTATATAATTTAAATATATATATAATATGGTTTATAGCGCCATCTGTTGGTGTACGATAAAAAAAAATGAGTCGCATGGCGCGTAATGATGGACGGTATATTATTGCTACAATTGCAATCATGTAAATTTGTTATATTATTAATAATTTACAAATTAAAAAGGACATAATTAAAAATTAAACACTACACATTTAATGTTTAAACGGACTCAAACTAAAATCGTTCAAATTTCCAAGCATTTTTTTCACCAACTTTGTTGTAGTTGATAAATTATACAATAGATGGCGCTCTACATTATGACTTTATTTCTGAAACGCGCTAGCAAAGTAACTTCATCATCGTATAAGTGTCCATGTTACAGTAATGAAATCATACTTACCTGGCGTAGGAGACACCGTGATCATATAGGCGGTTCTCCCAGAGCGAGACTTTACCATTGCACTGCGGTAGGGTTGACCTCTGCGATTATCCCTAATGTGGATAACTCGGACGCGTAATTTTTGGTAGTGGGGACTGCGTACGCGCC